>LNAC01000881.1:427901-451625 GCA_002007465.1 Ailurus styani
AAAAAAAAGGTGGGGGAGGGAGAGAGGAAGGAAATAAAGGAGGGATAGAGTGTGATATGACCTCATTATTTGTCCAGAGAAGTATTTTTGCAGACCAAAGTATTCATCATCACAATTTGTCTACCGTATTTGGAATAGTGGCTTTACTCCATCCAGTCCTCAGATTCTTGAAATCAAATAGGGAAAAGACTTTAATAAGATTGATGAGTTTGTAATCCTCCTCTTAGCAACTCTTTGGAATTTGCTTTTTTCTTCACATTGTTTAGCAAATTCCTTTTTATATCATGTTTTATTAACATTTATTAACATATCATGCTTTTGAAAAGTATTTGTACCCCTCTCCAGGACAAATCTCATTTTTATAGCATGAGATTTTTAGACTCTACTTACACTGTCTTGGCAGAAAAACGTCAAAGACTAATTTCACTATAAGCTCTTACTTAATTTGACTAGAATTCACACACCGAATACCCAAATTTTAAAACATGATCTATTCTCATTCACAGCTCACATTAATACAGCCACAGCTACTTCAAAGAGCAAGTCACATCTAGAGCCTAGGTTCCTAAAACATTTTATCCTATTATAGCCTATGGATTGCACTAATCATTATAAACAGTAAACAGACAGGTATGGCTATCTGTGTAAGATGGTTCAATAAGGAACTATTTCCCCTAGCTGGTTTGTCCTGATATGTTCCAGTTACTTCTACATAATGAAGAAAAAAACTAACTGAAAAACAATACAGCAAGAAGCAGAAAAAGAGTCTAACACAAGATCTGTCTTCATCATGGAAATGTCAAGGTACTGTGCTAGCTCTTTGATTCAATCTTTATTCCACTGCTTTACCTTACCTTGGAGAGTCCATTACCTTCCTGGGAAATATTCTGTTCTTCACTCTGCATTATCACAGTATGTGGCTAATTTTTCCCGTACATGATGGATATTATAAACCCTCAGCTTTGGTTCCCACACTTCAGCTTCCACAGTGGATTGGTATATGATCCCCACTCTTTTCATTATAACCTTCTCTGATTCTAACACCATGCTGATAAAACTAATTGCATGTAGTCCACCTATTATTTTTATTCCAGAAAATTTCAGAATACAGGCATCCAACAAAATATAAGTATCTTTAAATCTTTATATTCACCTAAATTTTACACATTCCAGTAATGACTGGATTACACTACACTCAAAGTGGGGAAATAGCTTTCATTTCAAGCCCAACAGTGGGAGCTGAAGTGAAGCACTGAGTATAGTTGAGAGGTCTATCCACGCTTAGCAGGAAAAAGTGCCCTCATAGAATATGAGGTGTGAGATGGGCAATGATGGAAAAACTGGCAGCTTGTGTGCTATTTTCCACCTTAATCTGCACTCTCCTGGGTATAAACTTTCTTTTATGGAAATACACCAAGGTCATTAAAGAGATTAAATACATGAATTGCCAATCACCAAAGACAGACATCAAATTTTCACTTCCTTGACTTATATCCTATTCACCTCTTTTTCAGTAACAGCTGTTACTCTTTCCTCTTTCTCCTTTTTCTCAGTTCTATGAAAGAGAATTCCTCAGTGCAATTTGAATTAGTAACATTTCTAAAGATATTTTCTGCTAAAGCATCAAAGATAGAAGAGACAGAGAGAAAAACATCAATTAATAATAAGAAGAGGGGCACCTGGGTGGGTCAGTGGGTTAAGCCTCTGCCTTTGGCTCAGGTCATGATCTCAGGGTCCTAGGATGGAGCCGAGCCCCGCATCAGGCTCTCTGCTCAGCGGGGAGCCTGCTTCTCTGCCTACTTGTGATCTCTCTGTGTCAAATAAATAAAATCTTTTTAATAAATAAATAAATAAACTAAAAAAAGAAGGAGAAATATCAGATTATTCTAAATTATGGGCTAGGATGTTACTGAATTACTAAAGATATGGTCTTAGGTTTAAGATGTTCAAATCACATTTTTGTCCTAAATTCTTAATGTTTTCTACCTATACTGGAACCAGTTATAACATTAAATGTTTCCTTAAAGGGATACAGTTTAGTGAATTTACAAAAAAAAAAAATCACTAATAGCATTAGAATACCTCATTTAAACAATCTTGCAGGTTATGGCCAAACCCTTTCTAACCATCATCTCTTGCCAAGACACTCAAGTCTACAACTGGACTCTGCTTCCTCCCTCAACAATCTCTTCTGAATATTTAGGACAAGGCTTTTGTTGTAATTACGTTTATCATCTTTGAAAGACCTACCATTATACTTAGATTTAAATCCAAATAGGTTATATACATTCAACAAAGTCCTACCTCTTTGATCTCAGGGTCCTTATACATATTATAGTAGGTTACCTGCCCCCCTCCCCGCCTTGTTTGCTCTGTTTCAACTACATTCCCCACCCCCTTTTCCTTTTGTTGGCATACCAAGATATTAGCACCTGAAGGCCTATTTACTCTTGCTTATTCCAAGGCAAGAAATTCAAACAAAAACAAAGAAATCATGAGTCTATAATTTCAAAATTCTTTTTTTTTAAGATTTTATTTATTTATTTGACAGAGAGAGAGAGAGATCACAAGTAGGCAGAGGCAGGCAGAGAGAGAGGGGGAAGCAGGCTCCCTGCCGAGCAGGGAGTCCGATATGGGCCTCGATCCCAGGACCCTGAGATCATGACCTGAGCCGAAGGCAGAGGCTTTAACCCACTGAGCCACCCAGGCGCCCTAATTTTGAAATTCTTAAGAGTTCATCTTATCCCTTCCATGTAACTAAATACCTAGAAACTAAATTATACTAAAATTACAAAAATGTCTTTAAACTAAGGCTTCTTCTTAAAAAATATATTTATTTATTTATTTGACACTCAGAGAGAGAAAGAGAGAGAGAGCACAAGTAAGCAGAGCAGTAGGTAGAGGGAGAGCCTGATGCAGGGCTTAAACCAAGGACCCTGAGATCAACCTGAGCCACAGGCTGATGCTTAAGGGACTGAGCTACCCAGGTGCCCCAAGCAAAGGCTTCTTACATGCAAATCTGTTAAAAGTTCTGAATATGTTAAATGAAAATCCCCATTTAGCTAAAAAAAAAAAAAAATTACCACCTCCAATAATTTTTATCCTATAAAATTAAACTTATATTAAATCACATACTGAGAATATGACAACAGATTCTTCTTTAAACAACTACTAATAAGTATTTCAGCAATAAGATTCTGTTAAAGCATTACGGACCTGTCTGGGCAGGTCAGGTTTTTGCTGTAACTTGTAAATTTGAGAGATACGCTGGATGTATATGTCTGATTTAATGACAAAATATATGACTACTATAATTTAAGAAACACCTCGTGAATCAAGTACCAAATATTATAATAGCTATCAGTTTCTGCAGTGGATATAAAATACTTCTCAATTAAGTAATTCGGATATTGGATTGGCTGAATAAATCTCACTGGAAACACACGAGTGAATACGATTTGGCATCTAGAAAGATTATGGAAGTATTTCATAGTAAATTTTCTAATGCCAAGAACAGATGATATAAATATACACTATATTGAGTGAAACATAGTATGCATATATGGGGCAGCCATATAGGTGTTCCATTCAAATCTTTCCTTTAAGAGAACCAACTATGAGGAACATGACTGACAGATAGCCTTCAACTGCCTCGCCTTTGGATCCATCACATTGTTGTTCATCTTGAAGCTACACTTCCTCTAGTAGGTTCCCAGCCAACAAATGAGTACCAGGGAGCTCCTAGAATCAGATATTCCTTCCCAGACATGGGATTCCTATCATGGGCAACTTTCACTTGAGGACTACCCATTGGACTGTCTGAGACTTAACTCAATAGTTATGCTATCTGAAGTTCTTCCTACCCAATTCTCCCTCCCCTCTTTTCTCACACAGATGTCAGATCTCCATTATAGTCTCAAGACTCCAAGACTACTCTTGCTCTCTCCCCACTTTATTCTCCATTAAGCCTCTTGCATATCTAGTCACATTTTGCTGTCTGCTTCTTGTCAGACCCAAACAAACACAGTACATCTTAATTTTATTCATGTAGAAAAAAGACTAGAAAGAAATATATCAAACCATTATGACTACTTTCCTTTGAGGAATGTAACTATAAGAAACTTTACATTTTTTGAAAACATAAACTTTTTAAAAATTCTCTGAATTCTTCATAAGTATTCACTTTGTTAAAATTTTTAAATGGATAAATTATTTACTAGTAATTATTTTTCTGTGATCTTGTATCAGTAGCTGTCAGTATCAGCAGCTATCAAATACAGACTGAAGAGTTGGAGTCGTTATTTTACAAACACCAAAACATACTGACTGGATACAAACTCTGTATCATCTTACCATTAACCTAGAACCTTAACTTCAAGATCACCTTTTTTGCATATGGTTGGAGTTAACAGAAAACTGATCAACATGGTTAATTTTATGTGTCAGCCTGACTGAACCGCAGGCTTCCCAGATCTTTGGTGGGCCTCAACAAATCCATTAAAGACCTGAAGAGAATAAAAGGCTGTGTAAGGGAGAATTTTCTCTGTCTGTTTGACTGTCTTTAAGCTTGAACATCAGTCTTCTCCTGACTTCAGACATGGAATAAAAGACTGAACTTATGCCACTGACTCTCCTGTGTCTTCAGCTTTGCCAACTGCAGATCTTGGAATTTTCAAGCCTCCATAATGACATGACCCAATTCCATACAGTAATGTATAATCTACTTGAAGGAACTCTTTTAGGATTCCTTATTTTTAAATCAATAAAATTTTCATAAATGTATCTATCCTAAATTTTTATATATTTAATTTGCTTAAAGTATGGCATGCATGTGGGCCTGGAATTTTAACTATAATCTCTTTAGATTTATCTATCAATCTACCTATCGATCCTATTGATTCTGTTTCTCTGGAGATCCCATACTAATAGAAACTATAGTTTACCTAGTCCAAATTGAATCTCTTTTCCGCCGCCATAACCAATGCAAATCCCTGCTTTGTTCACTTGAGTTTTAAATATACCAAAATACATTGTTTGCCTCCTTAGCAAACATTTATTGAATGCTCATTATATGTCATGTATTCAAATTTTAAAAAAATGTACAGGGTCTCTGTCCTAGAATCATAAGTACTCATTAGGTAACTAATATTTAATAATGAATAGCAATGCTGTATTATTGATAAAATACATTCTATGACATAGAAAACTGGTATTTTATGCTATTTTTTTTCACTTGCAAAAATCATTAGTTTTCAAGTGAGTTTTATATCTACTACTAAAACCACATTTTCTATAACAATGAATAAAATAAAATTATATTGATCTACATTTTGGCTGATTATACCATTTATTAATCCATAATAAACAACCTCAAGGTGAGCTATATAAACTTATTTATGATGACTATTTTTTACTCTTGGTTTCTCATCATTAATACAGGGTTAATAATAACTACCTCTAGAGAAGCATTCTGATGACAGCTTACTCAAAGAGTCTACAATGCCAAGTACTCAGTAAACATTTTAGGATGACAGGGACTACTGAAAAGAGCGATGTTCTTCAGAAAAAAAATGGGCACAATCCAGATCTATTACTTATATACCGTGTAGCCCAAAGCACATTGGTTAGCCTCTCTGACTCTAATGTTGTTTATCTGTAAGGCTGGAGGCAACAATGCACAGTCTGCAGAATTTTACCACGGATTAAATGAGATAACATGCATAAAGCATTAGAATAATACCTCACACACTATGCTTTGGCTGTGACTTATACATCCTTCTTTATCTTAACTATCTTGTACATTATGTATTTTTGCAATAGACAGAATGGGCCAGGTCACAAAGCCTGGTGGAAATTTCTGTGACTACAAGAAGGGTCTCCTCCAGCATTCTCAATAGGCAGAACAGAGAGAACTCCAGTTGGATCTGGAACAGTATCAATAAACATGTTTTTCGCATCTGTGGAACCTAAGGAAATAAACGATAGAAGATGAAGAAAAAATCTTTACAAACACTTGGATGCAATGTGGCAGAGTAAAGAGTGAGAACTCTGGAGTTAGACTGTGAGGGTGAATGCCACAGTTTCATCATCAGTTAGCTGTATAAACTTAGATAAATTACATACACATCCAGAGTTTCAGGTTCCTCTTCTAGAAACAAAAAATAAACAAATTCCTAGCTATTGTCACAACTGGATGACATAATACATGTAAAATGAACACTATCTGAAACATGGAAAGCAAATGTTAGATATTATCATACTTGTACTCTGGCTATTGGTAATCTATTTTCTAAAAATTTCTCTTGCTTAAATTGTGCTCTTTTACTCTTCTTTACATGACTGACAGCAGTTATAATTTCAGTATAATATATTGCATTTAAAGTCTGGACATGTAGTCTATAATCAGTAGATTCTATAAAACTTATTCTAGAAATAGAGATTTTAAACTGTTAGAAATTCCAAATGCTGAGGTTGCGAAATATGTCTATAAATATCAAAATTTTACATTTGCTATTGTTGATTTGTACACTAAATTTTTAGAATTATTATCCTTATGTTTGTTTGAGATGCTCTAATTTTTATAGCTTGTATTCCTATAAATTGATTCATATTTACTGACTATAGAGAAGAGAGGGTAAAGATTCAAAAAGATAGACAAAACAAAATAGACTGATCCTATGAATCTTCCCAATTATCAAAGATGAACTATAGTTCAGGGCGCCTGGGTGGCTCAGTGGGTTAAAGCCTCTGCTTTCGGCTCAGGTCATGATCTCAGGGTCCTGGGATTGAGGCCCGTATCGGGCTCTCTGCTCGGCAGGGAGCCTGCTTCCTCCTCTCTCTCTGCCTACTTGTGATCTCTCTCTCTGTGTGTGTCAAATAAAGAAATAAAATCTTAAAAAAAAAAAAAGATGAACTATAGTTCAGATTTCATGGATACCACGTAACCTTCTAATTGTGATGTTGCTTCCTGTGTAGGTCTCTCTAACGAGAAAAATATATGATGATCATCCTGATTCAGGTAGTTCTATGTAATTGTTACAATTTTCTTTGTATACTAATAAACTGAAATGCTGGTGGTATTTCCAAAAGGACTGGAAGATAGTGTTTATTAAACTATTGTTACTTGCTAATGAAAAGCACTGAAATAAATTTTCCTAGATGGATGCTTTGAAAAAAATCTATCATTTCACTGAAAAAGAGGGCATTTACTGGTAGAGGCAGAATAAATGCAGGTAGAAAAAATATGTTCATAAAAAGGAATATATATATCAATATATCCCTTTTTATAAACATACAGAAATTTTTGTAAATGAAAGTAAATGTTAAGAACAGTATAGGGAGAATCCACTTAAAAGAAGTATTTGGGGATTTCTTGTTTTTAAAATAAGAGAGTACCTCCAAAATGGGGGTATAAAGAACTCTATGGACCCTCTCCCAGTGAAACAATCATAACAGATAAAAATTACCTAAAACAACCACTTAAAATATCAGGAAATTGTTCTAAGGACATGCAACATGAGAAACACTTACTCAACTAAACCTAATAAAGCTCAAATAAAACAGTTAGAGTCTATGGCATTGAGCCACCCACTTACCGACTCCCCAGTGGAAGCTCTACTACAAGCACACGGAGTTAAGAACACCGGACTCTCTCTGCCCCATATCCTCATCTAGTGTTATCATTTCTCCCCTGCA
The DNA here is from genome assembly GCA_002007465.1 of Ailurus styani. Lineage (NCBI taxonomy): Eukaryota > Metazoa > Chordata > Mammalia > Carnivora > Ailuridae > Ailurus > Ailurus styani. Next base: position 435,597 of record LNAC01000881.1, read on the forward strand.
GGAGAAGTTCACCAGCACTGCTCATCCTGCCCAGCTCTGTGCTGCAAAAGCTCTATTCCATGCAAAAACATAAGGTAAAAGACCACCCTCCGCATGGCTGGTTGGTGATACTGGGCCCTGATCACTCTTATATCATCAAGCTCCTACGGTACAGGTTCAAGGTCAAGATAAGAACAAGAGTTACCATCTCTGCCAAGTTCCTTATTTATCAGAGCAAAGGTGTACATCCTAGGGAAGCGAGCCACCATCTCCATCCCCAATTCTGGAGCACTGGTTCAAGGGGTTCTTCCAAGAGGGGAAAGGCAAACCATAAAAACAGAAGACCCCAGAAGTCTCTATAAGCAATTGACTTTATTTGGGATAGAGCATGGGTATTACAAATCTAAGAACAATGCTCAAAAGAATAAAGATTTTATGGTAAGAAATTAAAAACAGACTGGTAGCTCCAAGAAAGCAAGATGAGAGTACCCCTAGGGTAGGAGTAAGTCTCAAAGCCTGATGTCAAAGAATGCCTTTGCAAAAGGGCCCAAATTTAATTGGATTCAACTGTACGCAATCCATGTCCCTAAGTGTTGTTGAAAACAAGAGAGCAATCAGCTGGTGATTAATAGAGGCCAACAGCTGGGGATGATATCAGATGGAACAGCTATAAATTTAGCAGAAAAATCAGAATAAGAGACAGTGAAAATGAGACTGACTGAAGCCACTGTTATCTCTCGAGAGACTGAGGGAAAACTGAGATCAGAGTGAGAGCACACGTGCCCAAGGCTGTGCCCCTGAGGAACAACATCAGAGACTACACACTGGGGAGGAAATGGAATTTATTAAAATAGTCAAGCAAAGTCACTAAGCAAACAAGCAAACAACGACAATGAGCACAAGAATAACTTGAAAGCAGCAAGAGGAAAATAATTTGTCATATACAAGGGAACCCCAATAAGAGTAACACCTGTTACGGTCCATTTTTCATCAAAAACAATAGAAAATATAAGGCAGTGTGATAATATATTCAAAGTGTTGAAAGGAAAAAATGCCAGTCAAGAATCATATTCAGCAAAATAATCTTTCAAAAATGAAGACAAAGATATTCCCAGATCAATAAAAACTGAAAGAATTTATTGCAAACCTACCTGCCTTCCAAGAAATACTAAAGTTCTTAAGACTGAAAGCAAGTGACACCCAATAGTAATTTGAACTCACACTAAAAAACAAAATGTGTTAGTTCAAGTAATTATTATTAAATTATAATAGACAATATAATTACATCTTCTCCTTTCTTAACTGATTTTAAAGTAATTATACAAAATAGTACTTATAATTATATTGTTGGGCTTGTAACATGCAGAAATGTAATATATTTATAAGAGCACAAAGAAAGTGAGTTGGAGCAATGCTTTGCTAGAGTAAGAAAATGACACCAGATGGTAAAGTGAATTCACAAGAAGAAATGAAGAGAAGTAGAATGGTAATGGAAAAGGTTAGCATAACAAAACTCTATAAACATACACTTGCTCTCCTTTATTCTTATAGCTTCCTTAAAAGACATAAATTATCTAAATTAATAATTATAATAACCTCTCATCTGGTTTGTAATAAAGACTGTTTCTCTGGGCGCCTGGGTGGCTCAGTGGGTTAAAGCCTCTGCTTTCGGCTCAGGTCATGATCTCAGGGTCCTGGGATCGAGGCCCGCATCAGGCTTCCTGCTCAGCGAGGAGCCTGCTTCCCCCTCTCTCTCTGCCTGCCTCTCTGCCTCCTCGTGATCTCTCTCCCTCTGTGAAATAAATAAATAAAATCTTTAAAAAAAAAAAAAAGACTGTTTCTCTCTCTGTCTCTGCCTCTCTCAGTCTCTGCCCCTGTCCCTGTTTCCCTCTCTCTCTCATACATGAACAATAATATATCAAAAGTGGAGCTACATAGGAATAATATTTCTATAACTCGCTGCAATTAAGTTAGAGTAAGTCTGAGGTAGATTCTAATAAATTATGCATACTGTAAGCCCGAGAACAACCACTAAGAAAATAACTAATATATATTAGTGTGTGTACCTATACTACAAAAAGTTAAGTGGCAGCCATAAATTCAACCATATCAACAATAAGATTAGATATGAATGTATTAAACAATCCAATCAAAAAGATACTGTTAGACTGGATAAAAACAGCAAGAATATCCAAAATAGGCTATCAACAGGAGACACACTTCAGATTCAAAGATACAAACAGGATGGAAGTAAAAACATGCCATACAAATAGCATGCAGGAAAGGAAAGCAAGGCACATTTAACGTCCAAAAATCAATGTAATACAACTTATCAATAGAATTTAGAGCAAAACCACACAATTATCTCATAGATGCCCGAAAACATGTGACAACTCCCAACATACCTGCATGATAAAAACTCTCAATAAACTAAAAATAGAAGGAAAATTCCTCAAGCTGATAAATAACATGTACAAAATATCCATTGTTATCATTGTACTTAGTGGTGAAAGCCTGAATGCTTTCCCTCTAAAATTAGGAATAGGGATGTCCACTCTCACCGTATTTATTCAACATTATACTGGAGAGTCTAGCTAGAACAAGGAGGCAAAAATAGAAATAAAAATCTCAACAACAAAAAGCATCCAGATTGTAAAAGAAGTGAAGTTATCTCTATTTGAAGATGACATGCTCTTGCACATAGAAAAGCCTAGGAATACACAAATACACACACACAGAGACACACATATACCTATTTGTGGTGTGTTTTCCTTATTGAGCATGACAAGTAATAAGGGTAAATTGTTACAAGGATGAACTTTCCCACTATGCTTTCCTCTGTTTCTCAAATTCTCCTGATAGGTTATGTGACTAGCTATGGACTATAAACTATATTATTATGAGGAATTTTTAAAAGTACACTACCTTTCTATAGAATAATGCTTTTATTTTCCTATAGTTATTATTTAGACATTTGCCACCACAGTCAAGTTCAAGAAAAGTAATAGTAATGAGGGATTTAGAATTCTATAAGTCAGACGATGGTAAAGAAGAGTTAATATGAATCTACTCTCAGCCAGATCCAGGTAGAATATAAGATGCTGGAGAAGAGTGGGACTTGAGAGTCACTGGGTATTTAATGGCAACACATACCTAAGAGTAAGTAAGGACCTGAGCAGAAGATTACTGTTAAGTGCCTAAAGTTATTTTTAATTCTTTTTATTTGAGCATAGCTGATATACAAGGCTATATTAGTTTCAGGTGTACAACAAAGCGATTCAACAACTTTATACATTATGTCATGTTCACAGCATCTGTCACTACACAAGACTATTACAACAGTGTCATTGACTATATTCCTTATGTTGTGTTCTTTTATTCTGGTGTCTTATGCATTCTGTAATTGGAAGCCTGTATTTCTCACTCCCTTTCACCTATTTTGTCCATCCCCCACCCCCTCCCCTTGGCAACCATCATTTTGTTCTCTGTATTTATGGTCTGATTCTGCTGTTTGTTTATTCGTTTATTTCTTTACATTCTACATATGAGTGAAATCATATGGTTTTTGTCTTTCTCAGTCTGACTTATTTTACTGAGCATAAGTCAATCCATGTTGTTGCAAATGACACAATCTCATCCTTTTTTATGGATACATAATATTCCATTATATAAGTATATATAATCGTGTGCATGTAAATAAATATATATATATATATACATATATACATTTTTTTCCACACTAAGTGCCTAAGGTTTTTAGGCTCTCTGCTTGCTGATCAGTAAATTACCATATTTGTCATGATTCTGAGGTAGAATTTGTAGTGCAGAACCAGCAAGGTAAAACTCAGTTAGGAAGCAGGAAGCAAGGAGTAGTCAAGTGCGATGAAGAATCCACATAGAAAGCTACCAAAAGAATTGTTATATTTAAGTCCAGATTTTCATCTTTAACCCTTGTAATTTAATACATTTATTCACTTGATACACATTTACTGATCTATTATGTGTCAGACCCTAGGAACATAATGGTACACAAGAGATAAGGTCTTTCTACTGGTATTACACATGCCTGTTTCTAAAGTCCAATCACCAAATTACCATATTTTTCACTTTCAAAACCAACAGATGGCAGAACTCTGCAACCTATAAACCAAATCATCAATGAAACAACTAAATATATTTGTCCAATTTTTTTCAAACTAAGTCATAATATACAACTCCTGTATTTTATTTGGCAAATGCAGACAACCAAAATAATATTAAGTTTGTTCTCTGTGTTATAAATGGGGCTTTTTTGTCCAAAAAAAATCTTGACAATATCAGAAATTCTATAGTAAATAATATCCTCCAATACATGATGAAACTGCTTCATTCTAAAAATCAGATCAAGTATGCTTTTATTTTTTTTAAAGATTTTATTTATTTATTTGACAGAGAGCTAGAGAAAGAGCACAAGTAGACAGAATGGCAGGCAGAGGGAGAGGGAGAAGCAGGCGCTCTGCTGAGCAAGGAGCCTGACATGGGGCTCAATCCCAGGACCTTGGAATGACAACCTGAGCCGAAGGCAGACGCCCAACTGACTGAGCCACACAGGTGCCCAAGTATGCTTTCCTTTAAAGCAAGTAAAATGAAATGAAAGGAGCAAAGATTTCATGTACATATATATACACACACACAATAATATGAAAATGAAATATATATGTGAAAATAACTGTACAATCAATTTAGGATCCCAGATATCTCCCTATAAATATGTGATACATTTATTATATATTCCTATTTATACGTGTTTATCTAGTCTAGATTTACACTATGCTAAGGTCACTTTTATTTTCTTCTTGGTATAAAAATAGATGTTTTCAAAATTCACCACAAATCTGAAGTAGTAGTAATGCCAATTTTAAATTCACTATATATTTTTTCAGTTACTTTTCAGACTAAAATCCCATTTTTACAATGGAGTTAGTTTAATTCTATGCAAAATCACACTATAAAACAAAATCTGACGGGTGCACCTGGGTTGCTCAGTTTGTAAAGCATGTGACTCTTAATCTCAAGGTTGTAAATTTGAGCCCCATGTTGGGTATACAGATTACTTAAAAATAAATTCTTGAAAATAAAATCTGATAGTGTGAAAAGTATTGGTCACTTCAGTACTCAGAGCACTCCATTTCTCACTGCAAGTTTTTGTTCAATACTTTTCCAGTTATATTTTCGATCCGTATTTTCCCTAAGATTATTGTGAATTATTATTCAGATAGTAACCAGTACATATCCACAACTACAAATTTCCCTTTACATGTCCTCAACTTTGTACTACTTCAGGATTTGACAGCACTTTCTTGCCCAACGTTTGTGAAGATACATACTAATTTTGATAATTAAATCTGTTATTATACAGTTCAAACATTTATATGTAAACCCAACCTATCAGCTCATAAAAATGTTTTCCATTTTATACATATCCAGAATGTTCTTTTAGTTTCTAATCCTGATTAATACATAAATACTTTTAAAAATTTCCCAAAATTTACTATTTATTTAGTAGGGGAAAAATCGAAGTTTTATTGAATCCTAAGTCCAAGTTTTTGGTGATTTGTGCATGTGTGTATATGTACATGCATGCTGAGAATAAGTTGGAAAGCCATACTCTTGCAAAAAAAAAAAAAAAAGAGCAACAGAGAACCATGTTGGCTATGAAAGTTCTATTTATCAGCTCCACCATCTGTCTATCCCTCAGGCTCTATTCTACCACATATGGGTCTTTTTTTAAAATTTAAAAAAAAAATTGGGCACCTGGGTGGCTCAGTGGGTTAAAGCCTCTGCCTTCGCCTCAGGTCATGATCTCAGGGTCCTGGGATAGAGGCCCATATCGGGCTCTCTGCCCAGCAGGGAGCCTGCTTCCCCCTCTCTCTCTGCCTGCCTCTCTGCCTGCTTGTGATCTCTCTCTCTCTGTGTCAAATAAATAAATAAAATCTTTTTTAAAAAATTAAATTAAATTAAATTTAAAAAAATTAAAGAAAAGCCTTCAAACTAGCCCAAAGCTCACTTAACCTAAAGATGCAAAATATGTAAGCAAATAAAATGTTAGCTTTCACATTCAGATTCCAATAGAAATACATACAAGTAACAACAGTCAGATAATAGCAAAGAGGCAAAGAAAATGAGCTCATTACTAACTTTCCACATCTTTCCAACCCATACGATTCATCTCACCTCCACTTTGGATTACTCTGTTCTTTGCTTATCTATGTGCTCCTTTTATTAATCTCATCAGGGCCTATGGTGATGACTCTCCAATCGAAATATTCATCCCACAATGCTTCTGGTACTTAAGACTTACATGTGCAATGGCTTATTTTGTATCTCCATAAGGATGTCCAATAGGTATTACATTGTACTAATCATACATTGTACAAGAAATTACCATTTTTAATGGTCAAAAATTGAATATAAGCAATTTCACATAGTTCAAACTAATATTTAAACTTAACTTGGCTCTAATAAGACCCTGAATTTCTCACTCCCACCATCAAATCTGTTCTACCTCCTGTTCCTCCTTCTCAATAAATTGCATCATCATCCATCAGCATACCCAACAAAAGTCAAGGAGCAATCCATGATTCCCATTTTCATTCACCATCCACATCTTACCCAGTGCAGAGAAAGTCACATGGTTTCACCTCTGACTTGGCAATAGCACGGCTCTCATCTCTGGGATCACTGCTTCCATTCTTGCCTCCACAATACATACTCCACAGAGCTACAAGAGTTACCTTCCTGCTCACCTTTAGGTTGATCCCATAGAATGGCTCCTAGCTGCACATAAATTATGTACCTCTTATATAATCTGAGCCAGGCGTGACTTCTAACCTCATTACCTACCGCTCTGCTATTATTGTTAGGAACAGTAAGGTCCTTTGTATAGGTTAACAATTTCCTCCCCAACTCGCAGTTGTCACGTGACTGACTCTTTTTGGCCAATAAAACTGCAGTTTAAAATATAACCTCCATAGGGAAATCTTGCCTAACTGTCCAATTCAAAGAGGCTGCTTTGTCCCTCTCAATCACATTACCTCATTTTAACTTTCTGCATAATCTTTATCGCTACCTGGTATTTTTATTCTTTGTTTTCCCAATTGATTATTAGTGTTTTTCCCAACTGAAAATAAGCTTCATGAGAACAAGGATTGTGCCTGTCTTGTTCACTGCTATCTCCCCAGTGACTAGAACACTAAGCACCAGCAGAAACTCGGTAAATATTCCAGGAGTTAATGAATTTTTACTGAAAACAAGAGACAACCTTATTCATTTGTATATCAGTCAGCAAGGCACTTACAATTAGAATAAAGTACAGAAACAAAGGCAGATGGCAACAAAGATTAGGACTTGAAATCAGACTAAACTGGGTTGAAATTCCATTTTTTTATCATTTTAAATTGTGTGATCTTGCAAAAAAAGTTTGACTTGTCTGAGCCTTAATTTCCTTGTGTGCAGAATAAAAATACATAAACACATTATTTTTAAGCACAAAAAGTGTTGAAAATCAAAATGGTTATGTATGAAAAGCAACTGTAAAACTGCCAATGCTTAATAAACTTTTTTTTTTTTAATTTCCCTACCAATTCCCAATCAGCCAAAGGGTGTCAGTTAATCAATTGGTTTGTAATCCTAGTGAACAGTAATGCCCCTCATGTAAGAAGGATAACTATTTCAGGATAACTAAATATTTAGAAAACAGTATTAATTATCTTCTCTAACATTTCTATTTATATTTATTCCCTAAGGAGAAAAAAAGGAAAGCTGCTTATTCTGTCCAATTTTCCTAGGCTACTAGAGTCCTTGTTGCTACAATATTTTATAAGGTGTTCTAGTATATCTTAATTAGATAGATAAGCCCAGTATTTCAAAGCTGAACATCATCATTGCCATGGATAATTTTAAAAATATCAGAAGAGGAAGCAGAGGGTATTATGAAACTGGCCTGAAGGAATTCAGTAATAGGGTCAAAATCAGTATCTCTAAACAACTATTTCAACTAAAAATTCTTCACATATAGATGGATACAACACTTGTACATGGAGCACAAATGTTACCTTAATATACAAAGATCACTTTTTTGCACAACTGCTCTGATTTTTACAATACATACAAATAAAACTCTACGGTTAATTCTCAACCAACAATGGGCTATTATAAGAGCATGTAATAAACACAACCCACCAAGAATGTCTTTTTCCTGAACTCTGACTTCTAAGAAAGAAGCTAAAAAGAAACAGATTAAAGATCCCAACACACTCTTTAGTTTAGAGAAAGGGTCAGCTACCAGCTTTACTCTTCCAGATGAGTAGATTAACCGTATCATGGAAAAGCCGAAAACAGTAACAGACTAAATTTACTCAAGAATGAACTCACTGGGCGCCTGGGTGGTTCAGTGGGTTAAAGCCTCTGCCTTCGGCTCAGGTCATGATCTCAGCATCGTGGGATCCAGGCCCGCATCGGGCTCCCTGCTCGGCAGGGAGCCTGCTTCCTCCTCTCTCTCTCTGCCTGCCTCTCTGCCTACTTGTAATCTCTCTCTCTCTCTGCCAAATAAATAAATAAAATCTTTAAAAAAAAAAAAAAAGAATGAACTCACTGCATACACATTTGCCCTAAAGGCAAAATTTAAAATATCTTAAAACTGTTACCCCCAGTTTTAAAGAGTCAAACAAGGGAATAAGTAGTCTTTTTGAAATATTTAAAATCCCTTTGATTTTCTCCCAATAATTAGAATATTCACAATCTTCAGTACATCAAATAGTCTGCATCAAATAGACTTTGGTATTTAAAAATAAAAGTAGCAACATTTGTTGAGCATCTTCTTTGTGACATTTTTCATTCATTATTCTAGTTAATCATTGCAAAAATCTTACGGGACGGATGCTACTGCTTTTATTTTGTAGGTGAAGAAACATGACTTAGTGAGATTACTCAATGTAGCTACATTCATAGAGCTAATGATAGAGCTGGAATTCAACCCAGGCTGGGTGACTCAAAAGCTCATTCTCTATTCACTTGGTCATGATACCTCTACTCATATTTCTAAAAATTTTTAGAATTCAGACTTGCTTCTGGATCTTTCTGGCAAAGCATTTGACCTCTACCCAATGGTATCACACCATCTCATTGCAAAAAACTTGAATTTTTCTAATGCTAGACCATTTATCAGGGCTTTTACTAGTCAGAATGTAATATGGCTTATTCTAAATTTGTAAAATATGTATGTTATCATAATATACTCATTAAGAGAAAATGATGATACAACCTTTAAGAAGCTTACTTTCTAAGAGGAAAGGTAAGAGATAAGCCTGAAAATATTTAACATATTTATTGGCATAACAGGATTATAGGAAACAAAAAGGATATTTAATAATTCACTATTGTAATAATTATTTTCATTACCATATTTAAAAGTAATGTTAGAGAAATAAGAATCTATAAATAAGCCACAAAGATGAAACACAGTTAGTTTTTGTTATGTGAGCCAAAAGGGAAACATGAAAATACGAGTGAAAGCCTCAATAGCAAAAAGAAGAATCTCCAGTGTAGAAAATAAATGATTTTTTAAAATTATGATTTTTGCCTTGCTCACTCATATTTCATCTATGTTTATACTTTAAGAGAAGTAGAAGTATAAACTGAGTGATTACAGGTGTAATAGGAATTACCAACTGAGTATTCAGTCTTTATTTTATTTGAGAGAGAGAGAGACCATAAGCAGGGGAGCAGCAGAGGAGAGGAAAAGAAGCAGACTCCACACGGAGCTCTCACGGAGCACGGAGCTTGATGTGGGGCTTGATGCAGAGCTTGACGCAGGACTTGATTTCAGGATCATGACCTGAGCCGAAATGAAGAGTAGGACCCTTAACTGACTGACCCACACAGATGCCCTGGGTCTTCGGTCTTTAAATTTAACATAGATATTAGTAAAATGGTTAAGTTCTTAACATCTAAAGAACCAAATGTTTTAATTATTTTTAACTTTCAGAAGTCACATTGGATAGGGAAAGAACCTAAGTTTTGGGGATGTACAATCTGGCATCTGTATTTCTCTTCATGACTTTTGGCCGTGTGACTACATCCCAGTCCCTTGTTATGTCCAAATTTCCATTTAAAACTAAGAAGTCGCTCTTTGGGGCCTGCCACGGAAACAAGATGATGAAGGGGACGTCATCATTTGGAAAGCGTCACAATAAGACGCACACGTTGCACCGCCGCTGTGGCTCGAAGGCCTACCACCTTCAGAAGGTCACCTGCAGCAAATACGGCTATCCTGCCAAGCACAAGAGAAAGTATAACTGGAGTGCCAAGGGTAAAACACGAAATACCACTGGGACCGGTCAAATGAGGCACCTAAAAATTGTGTACTACAGATTCAGGCCACGGATTCTGTGAAGAAACAACGCCTAAGCCCAAGAGGACAGCTGTTGCAGCATCCAATTCATCTTAAGGATTTCAATGATTAGTCACACAATAAACTGGTTTTATAAAAATAAAAATAAATAAAACTAAGAAGCCCTAAATAATGTGTATCTTAAAGGATAAGTAAAAGGATAAAGACAAACAATTCTGTATATATCAGGCATATACTTAGAGTACACTTAATAAACGCTATCTATAATTACTTGATTCCCTTTATAACCAATGGGGAAAAAATAAACTTACTGCTTTCAAAAAGTTTAATTTTCACAGAACCATGGAAATCATTCATTTTGTGAATGTCTGTTAATTGATAACCTACCATATCATTTATTAGTCACATGTTCTTGTCCATCCTTTCAGCTTTTTATTCTAAATAAGTTATATATTTTGGCTCAATTATTATGTACATTTCTTATTACTGCAGTCAAAGCAAACAAAATATCTACAGGTAAAAAGCTACAGATCTTAAGTTCATTAAATTTGGGAATAATAAGATAACCCTACATCCACTACAACATGTAATGCTTTGTTATATTCATGATAGATGGAGATGAATTCATTCATAGACCTTATTATCATGCACTAAATTCAGGGTTAGTAGATTTTACCTTAATGTTAGAAGATTTTAGAAAAGCATTTCATGACAAGTCATATTTCATGTCATATATATGTAAATAGATAGATAGATGTGTGTATGTGTGTGTGTGTATATATATATATATATATATCATTCCATCACTTATTTTATAAATGTGTATCATACTGGTTTTATAACAACACCTATTTTCCACACTACAAATAAACCATTTGTACTTAGTTTCTCAATTCTCATGTTCCTGTAACACTCATTTAAAATTGTAATTGCAAGCAATTTATCTGTTGGATTTATTCATGCTGGAATTTCTTTTAACATGTATAATAAGATACCCACCCTCTCCTTCTTTCTTTTACCTAAAGAAGGGAAGGAAGTATCCTGAACAAAGATTGTAAATCCAAAGCAATTTCAGTCTTTCCATTGAAGTTTTTTTCCCCTTTAACATAAGAAAGCATAAACCATTTACAACAAAACTGTTCCATGGCCTATGTGCTGGAAAAATTTGCTTGCCAATGGTAATTCCCATATTAAAGCAACAACAGACATAAATATTCTAAGTGACTTAGCACATTGCTTTTACTTGGTACCAGGTTTTTCTAGGAATTATTAATTAGTATATATCTTTTCGAACACTATATTTGACACCTGTATACCTATATGACTATCTCCTGCATATACACAGTATGTAGTAGTTGATAATTCATTGATAAATGATTACAACGGTATATGAATATGAATGTAAATTAAAGCATCTATAGAACATCAGGAAGCAATCACTAAGAATAGCTTTTTTTCATGTAAACCACAATAATGGTTGTACTAATAGCAAAGGAAAAAAAGAATGACTGACTAGTAACAAATTGATCTATGCACTTGCATGTTCCTCAGTGCCTCAAAATCAATATTGCTCTTCAGCTTTGCCAAATGAACTGTGTGCTATTTCTAGTGCAGACTCTGGGGTAAATAGTTTCCTCACTTCCTTATAAAAGAGATCCAAATGGCTCTAATTAGAATAGAGTTTATTGACACTCCCTGAATTCCTTCCACTGAGACTGTTCAAACACTAAATCTAAAGAATCAGGGCATACATATAGTGGCATACACAGACAAGCTTCCCATCCCACAGCCGAGAGCTTGAGGTGGTGTGTATGAAAGACAGTGAAAAATAAGCACGGTCCCAAACCCAGCTATTGAAAGCAAGGACAATGCAACTAATCAGGAGAGACAAGTACAAGGGGCTAAAAGTAGGGCACCTGTAAACAACATGATATTCTCAGGGCAGTAAAAATTGTCAGTTTTGCTGTAACATTAGCTACAACTAGCATCCAAATGAGAGGCAATGTGTGCCAGTTAAGAACTAATTGCCTCCCAGTGCCAAATGCACCCTTCAATAAATATATGCTTTGTGATCACAGATGGGATTCCTTTAAGCATTTCTCCTTTACAGTGAGCAGGATGTTGAGCTTCTCTGATAAGAGAACACTGTAGGGATACTGAACAGAGGGTCCATCCCACGATTTCTGTCTCCAGAAAGGTCAGCGGTTTGGGTGCAACTGTGAATACAGTCAGTGGGGCTCTGCCCCAGCCACGTGTGGAGGCCAGAACATGTAGTTCTTCACCTATCTTGCAGCCTCAGCCTGGAATAATCTTTCTGAGACCCACTCCAAGGGAAACCCATAATAGTGCCAAAAAAAAATTGCCTCCATATGCCTGGGTGCCTCCTGCCTGCCTGGACTTCTCCAGTCCCACCCACAGGCTTGGGAGTGGGGGCCCAAGCCCTCTGACATTCAATCATAGCTCTGATTCCTGGTGGTCCACCTGCTCTCCCTGCCACCAGGTTGTCCAAGGACATGGACCAGCTCTGGAAGCATAGCCAAACCCATAAACTTCTCTGCTATCTAATGAGATGAATTACAGCTTTTCTCAAAAGATCTTAACCCCTTCCAACTTTGTCCTTCCCTGGTACACTCCCTCAGCTGTAGAGTATCTCAGAGGTTACCCTAGCTATGATAGATACTCTGTTGTCATAGTTCGATAAATTTTTATATTAAATAACTTGTTTGACCTACTATGGTTTCTACCTCCTGACCAGACTGACTGATACACAATTCCACTAAGACCTAGTATCAAATAAATCTGTGATTTGCATTTTGAAACAATTATAAGCTACATCTAAGAATAAATAAGAATATTAAATTGATCAATTTGTTGTTAGAAATTGACTATACATAATACCAAGTAAATGAGTGATTTTGAATATGAGCAAATAGTATGGTTTAAGTTTCAAATATGCAGCAGCAATCAATTTTTTACATTAATGTACCCATCTTTCTATGTCAAAGATCAATCCATAAAGTACACGTCTCAGTACCACTGAAGTGATCAATAGCCCCAGCTGCAGTCTTCAAAAGATTGTTATTTAGGAAGATTAACTCCTATGGGATGTAGGTGCATTGTTTCCTAATTAATGTTCAAAGTGTGCTTTTTAATATGTGAAATAGCTCCTAAAAATGTGTTTTTATTATTGAATGTCCTGATTCTAGAGGAAAATCCACCAACATAGTAATTAAAATGAACTCTTTACAGAAGACTTCTTTCCTCATAAAGCACCATTAGAGACAAAACAAGCAAAATAAAAATATTCTTAGTGTTATAGGGATCACATTTTTCAAACAGTGTATCCTTGACTAATTCTTAGAGATTGAGAGAGAGAGAGAATGTGTATGTGTGTGTGTAAGTAGTAGGAAATACCCTTGGCAAAGAAAGTCATATCCAACCATATAGCTCTGTGTCCAAGGCAGTATCACCCAGCAACAGGAAATAATTTGAAGTTAAAAACAAATGCAACTGCAAATCCTGCATCTTAGGCACAGTATTCCATGGAAAATGTTAGATGTTGCATTAGTTTTCTTTTGGCAAAGCTTGTTTTCCCCACATGACCTTTCAATACCATTTGCAGAACGCCAGACTGAGCTCTCTAACACCCCCCATTAAGAACTTTCTGTAATCTAAAGGAAACATGTTGTGAAGAACCTTAATCAGCCCTCCAGCAGAAGACATGATTAATAAACCCCCAGACTATTTGATCACGGGCATGCCATTCCTGGAGTTTGTAGTAGGATATCACCATACTCCTGCCACCCATTATCCTAGATAAACAACTGAAGTTATATAAAGTACAAGGGCTTCAAAGAAAGGTTTGACTTTTTGAGCTTTAGTAATTACTTTTTTTTTTTTTACAAACAATGTATTTTGACAGCATTTTACATTTCTTATCAACACCCTGGGATAATATAGGTTCTCATTACCAGCACCTCGCCCAGGAATATTCTGCTTCTGCTGTTGAAGGCTCTGATAAACATACAATCACTTTAACAAACACTCTAGGGAACAGGACACACAATTTTGATTAAGAAAACTATTGAATATTAACTAGCAGTGCTCACTGAGACAATAGCTGAGCAACTTGTCCTTGAAAAACACTACACTAAACCTATTCTCAGAGAAAAATGTTAGTGTTTGACAGCTGCCTCAGCTCTGGAAAAACCTAGAATGCATCTTATTATTGCAGTAGTAGGCTTTCAATAAAATCACCATAATTAAGGTGCTGTCATTATTTTCAATTTAAAAGTTCTCCTTTCACAGGTTAATAAATTCAGACATTTAAAAAAAATCTGCTCTGTAGTAGCATTCTGTAGCATTTTCATTTTTGAAGACTCCTTAAATAGCTTATGGTTTTCACTGATCATTTTCCAAATCATTGTTTTGTTTTAATTTTCTAAGGACTTATGAACTAAAGTTTTCTGTGGCTGTGTAAAGTTAAATGATTTTAACCTATTTATAATAAAGTACTTAATGAAGTACTTGAAAAAGCTATTGATAATAATCCCATCAGTCTGCTCAAATATCAACTCTGAATTCAACTACTTTCAAACATCACCTGCATAAACAGATTTGGAGCAAAAGAAAAAGAAACAAAAACAACACAACAACAAACTGCTATCTAGGAAATTATCTCTACTGCACAAACATTTCTTACACATTCTGTTAAAATGAAATTAAAACATTAAGTGAAGATGATAAGACATCAAATACTCATAAACACTAATATTTATAAATGCCATTTGTTATCCCTACAAATTTTTGTCATCCCTACAAAGTTCTTCCTCTACAATTCTCACCCCACTAGAAAAACATTAGCAGCTCCATGCAAAAGGTATGAACTCCCACTACAAACTAAAAATGAAGATCAGAAATGTAAAGCAACTATATTTTATTTCCCTCTACTGTTTCATGGTCTTTATTCTATCCATAGATAAAGTTCTTTACAATACACTCTGGCATGTAGCTCAGAAAATAACAAAATACATATCGGTGTATGACGTTTAAATACAGTAACATTATTAGTCTGTTCCTTATGCATCATCCACTAATATATTTTGCTTTCACTCCAACTTTAAAATTAAGAAGAAAAAAAAACAACTAAAAAGTAGAAACATTAACCACATACAAAAAGAGCATCCTAACATGTTTGTGTCAGAATATTAAAAATATAAGTATACCCCAAAATTCACACATTTATATCTGTAAAATAAAATTATATTCCTCATCCAATTTACTGGAAAAAAAAATGAGTCCTGTATGCAAATTCATTCTATAAATCTACATATTTGACACACCAAGAAGCTCACCCTGCCTGAAATGCATGTCTTTAAGTATTATTTACCAGTCCTCATTTTCTGAATTAGAAGTAAAACCCAAAACAAAACTCTAAATTACTATTGTAGGCGGGATGGAAATACAAACTTGCCTAGTATTCAAACAAGGAAATTGACTGCTTTATCCTTAAAAGAAAGAAAAAAGTAATACTTCACAAAGATCTTGATTATGATCTTAATACAACTATTTTTTTTTCTTGCTAGACTACTTGTAAAAAATAAAAGAACAAAATAAGAGGAGAGGAGAGGAGAGGAGAGGGGAGGAGAGGAGAGGGGAGG
>LNAC01000881.1:452034-541355 GCA_002007465.1 Ailurus styani
GAGGGAAAGAAAGGAAATCACTCCAACAAAATCACTTTGTCCCTGTAAGCCTTTTGACATGAAGTATATGAATTATTGATAGGGCTTCAAAGAAAAATTTGGCTTTTGAGCTCTAGTAATTATTTTTCTTTACAAATAATGTAAATCACACTGAAACCACCCATGCTAAATAGCAAAGTTGTTTATAATTACAAAGTAATTCTTTAAAAATTAGCATGATTCAATTCTTGCACAGATAAGTATATATTCATGATTATAAAATGTAAGTGCTTTTTATTTTTTTCAGACTAAAATATCTCATGTAATGAGGCATTCACATTAAGACTAAATTATGTTCATTCTAAGATTCGAGTGTTTACACTCATGTCTCCAGGGCTAGTGGGGCATTGCAAGAAGGAAGAGAGAGCCTCTGAGGGAAAGAAATCCCTGAGAAAGAAGAAAAGAGAGAATTGAGGTACACATGTTTGGTTCAAGGCCAGTTGTCCCAGATGCTAGGGAAGATAAAACATACCTCCAATCATCTTCTATCCCAGTCTCCATGGCCTTAAGCCTGAGTCCTAAGGCAAGGGATCTACAGGTAATGAGCAAGTGAAATCTAAAAAGCAGCTGCTTGTCTCCAGAATCACCCTGGGACGCTGAGAGCCCAAGGCAGCCGCAGCACTGGCACTGGCACCAGCAGAGCCAGCCGTGTTGGCAGCAGCACTGATGACAGCAGCAGTGTGGTTAGTGATAACAGCAAGTCTGGCACACGCAAGAGTTCCTTCAGCCCCCTGCACATCAGCTCCCTGCTCCTTGAGCATCCACAGCCCGGTCTCAGTGGCAGCAGAGGTGGCCAACAGAAGTAGCAGCAGCAGCAGCCCGCAGCAGCACCTCCCCATGCTGATCAGTGACACTTGGGCTCCCAGGGCCTGACAGCAAGCAAAGCCAGAACAGTGAAGTCTACATAACACAGAGTTGATGACAGCATGGACCTTGCAGTTAGCCATAGCTGGGCTAAAACCCAAGCATTACCTATTAAGAGCTACAGTGACATTGGTCAAATTATTTAACCTTTATAAATCTAAGATTTATTATGTGTAAAATGGAAATAATAATAGTCCCAGCTAAATGACTACTGTGATAATTAATGAGATAATTTACATAAAGAACCTAGCATAGTATTTGGCAGATGACAGAAGCTCCATAAAGGTGGCTTTAAAAATAAAAAACAGGGGCACCTGGGTGGCTCAGTTGGTAAGCAGCTGCCTTCGGCTCAGGTCATGATCCCAGGGTCTGGGAATCAAGTCCTGAATCAGGCTCCCTGCTCAGTGGGAAGCCTGCTTCTCCCTCTGCCTGCTATTCCCCTTGCTTGTGCATCGTCTCTCTCTCTCTCTCTGTGTCAAATAAATAAAACATCTTTTAAAAAAATAAAAATAAATAAAAATAATGGGGCTGACTGGCTCAGCTGGAAGAGCATGCAACTCTTGGATCTTGGGGTCATGAGTTCCAGCCCCATGTTTGGTACAGAATTATTTAAATAAATAAAACTTAAAAAAAATAAAATAGAAAATAAAAATAAAAGACAAATCAAAAACCCCATGTACCACAAGGAGTATGTCTTATCACCAGGTTTCATGCAAAAATATACCCAGGAATTCTGAAAATTATCTCAAAAGAACATGAGAAAGTTCACTTGGAATAAGCATGGCCCAGAGAAATGTTATATTTTGGCTGCTATTTTTGCCCCAGTTTTGGTCTTGCTTTGTGTTTTGTTTTTTGTTGGTTGGTTGGTTTTACCACCTAAGTAATTTGTGTTATTCCAGGTCCAGAATCACAGGTGGCCTAATAAGCATATTCTCTGACTTTGTAACTCCAAACCTTCAGTCATCATTTGTTTTCCACTCACGTGACATTAGCGGCACATTAAAAACAAAACAAAAACAAAACTTTATGGGGAGCATGGGTGCCCCAGTTAGTTAAGCATCTGCCTTTGGCTCAGGTTGTAATTCCAGGGTCCTGGGATCAAGCACCCCCAATCAGGTTCCCTGCTCAGTAGGAAGCCTGGTTCTCCCTCTGCCTACAGATCTCCCTGCTTGTGCTCTCTCTGTCTCTCTAATAAATAAGTAAAATCTTTAAAAAATAAAACTTTAAGTAACATTATTCCAACTCAAAATTAATAAATTAATTTCAGTACATTTTGATTTCTTCTAGAATTCCTAGAATTCTACATATATCTTCGGAGATGCATAATTTAAGTGTATATATTTCAAAACTGATTATTTGTAATTTGTTCTGTGCTAATTATGCAAGATATAAGTATACTGTTCATATTAATAAAAGACATATTAAGAAGAGCAAAATAGAAGATTATTTTCCAAATTATAATAAAGAGCACCAGGACTGGTAGCTCTTCTACCCCTCCTTCTTTAATCACCTTCAATGTTAGTGTTATCTGCCTAGAAAACATGCGTGTTGCAAAAAGCTTAATTTAAATAGATACATTTTACTAGACACTGACGTATTTCCATCTTTTTGGGGTGATTTCAGCAGATTCAAATGACTCCAGGTAATTACAAATATTAGAAAATGAATTTAATTTTAAGGACAATATAAATAAATGCACCTTTGCAATTTTGAAGAAAATATAGATTTTGGAAAATAAAAAGTCTGTAATTTAGACAGGTGTGTCCTTTACCCCCAAAATGTATCTCATGTCTTAGTTCTTAGAATTGTTGTAAAATAATTATCCAACTCTTCCTAGGAGCAATTACACTCCTGAGCATAACATTCCAGAATTGCAGAGTTAGAAGACAGCTTAAAATTCTTCTCAATTGACCAATCTGCCAGTTTAGTTCTGCCAGCTGCATCTTGCTCAGATGCAGAACCAGAAGCAGATGGTGAACCAGAATCAGGAGTACAATGTTCACTGGGGAGTAACACCCATGAAAGTTAAAAAGGGAAGAAACAGGATTAAGCAGGTGAAACCTTCAGACCACAAAGAGATTTTATACTTGTCAAAGGAAAAAGAGGGTAGAAGAACAATATAGGGAGTGCAGTGTCCATCTCATGAGTCTTGACCAATCTCATAGGGAGCTGTAGAGCAGATGGCCTGTCAGAAGAGTCCTGCACTGACAGAAATGCCCAGGCTGCTCATACCCTGTCATGCTCAGTCACTGGCTGGGAGATGACCTACAAGAGCAGGGCCTTCGCTGGAATGCTGAAGAGTATTGTAAAGGTTCTGCAGCTAAACCTGTTGGCTAACTATACTTCTCACAGCTGAAGAACAAGTACTTTCTTGAAGGGAGGCCAATCAGCTCGACTCCAGCACTGCTGCACATTTCAAAAACATGGTAAGCCAAAGCCCTCTGACCACCCAGCCATGGACAGTGTACTTACTACCTTTACTGGTGTCCAGGCCATTTTTGACAACCTACTGCATAGGAAAGTTCCATGTTTATTTTCAATGTGAGGAAAGCTGCATTGTTTCAAAGTTAAATGTATTCCTTCATATGTGGCTTTCCAATCATGTCTCCTTTCTACTGCTTGAATTTTCAAAACCAGCTGTATTCCTTTTAGCAAAGCAGACTTCAGATAGTTGAAAATTATTTTTTCATTCCACCTGAATTTTCACTTGTCCAGTTTTAACATTCCAAATTCCTTTAATTTCTCCAAACTGTCTTTCCTGGAGGAATTACAACCTTACCCTGGCCGAGGTCTCAGTGTCTTGGGATTGGCAAAGAGATGATAGAAAATAATACTCTATCTTCAGTATATGGAGACAAATTTGGAAGTCAGTAAATATTGCATGTATCTATTTTTACTTAACAAAACACCCCAAAACTTAGTGACCTAAAACAACAAGTGTTTATTTGCTTATGATTCTAAATCTGACATAGGCTGTTTTGTTTGTTTGGCTGATCTCACTTAGGTCACTCATGAAGGAGCAGTCCCTCTGGAGGCTCACATGGGGATGAAGTCTAAAATGGCTTCACTGCTATACCCAGGGCTTCAGCTGGGATGGTCAAAACAACTGCTAGTTAACCATGTATCTCTCTTGGTGCCTGGGTGGCTCAGTCAATTAAGCATCTGCCTTCAGTTCAGGTCATAATCTCAGGGTCCTGGGATCAAGGCCCCATCAGGGGTCCCTGCTCAATGGGAAGCCTTCTTCTCCTTCTGCCCCCAACTCATGCTCTCTCGCTCTCTCTCAAATAAATAAATAAAATCTTAAAAAAGAAAACTACATATCTTTCTCTCTCCCTCTTTCCTCACAGGGTTTCTGGTAGGGTAGTCAACCATATTACATGGTGGTACAGGAGTCCAAGAAAGGAAAAGTGGTAACTGCCAGACATCTTAAAGTTCAAGCTTTTAATCAGCACAGCATTTTTAAACCATACAAGGCCACAGCTATCTCCTGGATTCAAGAAGAGGAGGCAGAGATTCCATCCCTTGATGAGAGGAGCAGCAAAGTATTTGTAGCCAAGTTTAATCTACCACTGGGCCAATGCTATTATTAAGCCAGTAGTACACTTGAAGCATCAATCTTCAGTGATGGAGATGAGACAGAAAAGAAGGGGTAAAAAACAGAAAAGAAAAAAAAAAAGTGGGGATGGCCCTGACAAAGCAAGTAGGTTCTATACCAAAGACAGGAAGGAGCAAAGGAAGAAACTATTTCAGTGTTGCAACCTAATCCAGCAATAACCTACAAGTACAGCTTTAGAGTTTCACTGAAATAAAACCAAAGACCAGTTTCAGCATTACCAGATGGATGATAGCCTCGTTTCATAGCCTTTATGAGCCTCGTTTTTTTCAACTGTCAAGTAGAGAATACAGTATCTACCTCTTCAGGTTTATATGAGTATCGAATAAGGAAATGGAGCTATAGAAATCTGCCTTTCTCCTGAGAGGGGCTTCTAGTTGGGGTTTTCTTTTCCTTTTTGTTTGTCTTTGAAGGCCACTTTGGACTCAAGAAAGTTTAGCTTGTACCCTTTGAATAAAGGGTACAAGCAGGTTAAGTTGAACCAAATTTGGCAGAGACCATGGGCTTGTCTTATGACTGGAAAGTTACGTGTGTGTGAGAGTTTTGCGGGCCTGCATATTGAACCATCAAGGGCTTCCTAAATATACAAATCAGAGACTAGAAGCCCCTGGTGTTCTTGGAAAATTCAGTCATCTGGAAGTATACTAATAAGGGCTGGCCTAATTAAGATCTCATTACCTGCTTTTGTACCTCTGAGCCTCTTGACTACCAAAACTGGCAACAGCCCTCTGCAACATTTTTAAACATACAAATTACAAATTCTGTCACTTGTCTATTTAAAAAATTCTGTGTTGAGGGGCTTTTACTTGCCAAGCATTACACACAGCTGTGAAAAAGACAAAAAGCCCCTCCTTGTGAATATATAAACACATTAGGCATTTTATTCAATAATCATTGTATGTGCTGTACATTGTAATCATCTTTTTATAAATAAAATTTTTAGGAAATTTTAAAAATAAAACCTGTTATGGTAGACTAGAATAGCAAATGGTAAAACAAAGATGACAATGAAACTGTATTAAAAACTTCCTCCCATAAAAACCACTTTCACTGGAGTCAGAGGTTTTTAACTTAAGCCTATTTTCATTCAATAATGCAGCACACTGAATAATCCATTACAACAACCGTTTTAATACTAATGTCTTTAAAATCACTTCAGATATTTGTTGGGTGACGGTGACATCCCACAAAGCAATGTAAACTGAAAAGAAATGGTAAGAAAAATTAACAAAAATGCAAACCCTGATGATCCCACTGTAATATATCGACCTCAGGAGTCAGTCTTTTTTCTCCATCATCTGATGAACACTGGAACTTTAACTAGGAACTCAATCCGATTAGCTGGGTTGGGTACACAGCTGAATACAGTACCCCTTATCAATACGATTTTAATGATGCTGCTACCCAGAAATTCCAACCTATCTCAAATAAATAAATAATGATTTTTAAAAGTGTCAGGATAATATCACAAAAAGCACAAGTATATAGTGAAAAAATAAATATGAATTGCTTTAAACACAGAGAAAGTTGATCCAAAAAGGCTACATACTGTATTATTCCATTAATATAACATTTCTGAAATGACAAGAGTTTGAAAATGAATTATGTATTAGTGGTTTCCCCAGGTTAAGGATGGGGTAAGTAGAGAGTAGGGTGATAGATACAGACCTATGAGGGCAATTTATGTAAATTGTGGTGATTCAGTATCTTGACCAACCTACATGAAAAAATTATGTATCACTGAACACACTCATACATGTACAAAAATGAGTACAAAACTGGTGAAATCTGAGTAAGACTGGTGAATTATATCAAAGACAATGCCCTGGGTGCATTACTGAATTACAATTTTGCAAGATGTTAGCATGGGGCGGGGGGCAACTGGGCAAACGATTCACGGAATTTCTGTATCAGCTGCATATGAATCCACAGTTGACTCAACAAAAACTTCAATTAAAAAAAACACAGAGAGCACGTTTTCATAAAAGTACCAACATGAAATGACATAATATAAAAGGTATTCATACAAATATAAAATATATAAATATGAGACATATTAAAAATACATAAGGAAAAGCAAATTAAATATTTTTAAAATGTTGCAGTAACAAAGGGACAAAGAGCGCTTTTAAAGTAAATACCAATATAAATAGCATTTTTAAGCTGTACAATCTGTTTTCTTGTTCCAATACCCATATTTTCTTTTGGAAACAATATGCTAAGCCAAATTTTCAGAGCAACTCCTAAATCCATCCAAGTCCAAACTTGCCTTTAATAACAGAAGCAATGCTGTTAAAACAATTCAGCCCCTGAACTAAACACATAATTCCTACTACCAACAATGGGGAATGTTTAAATGTGGTTGCATGAATTATGAGGTGAGAGAGAAGTAAGGGAACTTAATTACAGGAGCACAAAAGGTTGGAATGGATCAAAGTATATTTTAAATTCCAAATCTTTACGAAGGTCTTTCTTGTAACATGCTAATCAAGACAAGACAAAGAAGGTCCTAGGAAGATCCCACTTAAATATGTACCTGTCCAAATACAGGATACCTCTGCCTAATCCTGTGCCTTTAAACCAAGGTTGCCTATTCATTCACGTGGCCATCAACTCTCTATAATAAGGCCTCAATCATCTAGTGTTAGTCTTAAAAATTGCATTAATTCTATTATTAGGGTAACCATATGTCCCAGTTCACTTGAGACATTCCTAGAAGTTTATACATGTTGTTCCAGCACTATTACACAAACAATGCCCCCTTTCACTCTCAAAGTATTCCTGTTTGAACAATATTTTGTAAAGTTACCTTATCTATTATGGTGGCCCTGCCTTTTCAGGCTGACCTCTATTGCCCAAGTTTGGCATTCACCTATTTGGTGGGAAAGTACTAAGTAAAAAGAAATCAGACTAGGGTGACAACATGGTAGACCAATTCATTTATTAAAATAAACTAAAATTATATTATTTTAAATAAAATTCTATATATTTCTTAGCACTAGCTTCTACCCCATTCCCAAGCCTACAGACCTAAATAATTAAAGGTGATGAATGTTCAAGCTTTCTTGGAGAAACTTTAGAGAGATTATTCACAAAACTAGGGAGGGAGGTTTTTTTAACTTCATAGGAAAGTCACGACTGAAACTTCATGGACAATACTTAGAATATGCTTTGTAAATACTCTTTAAGAAGTGCCAAAAACCTGTTGAATACACACAATGTCCTTTTCTAGGTAGGTGAATCAGGTGTGTTGCCTTTCCTTGGCCAAAAATAAAGCCAGTTTCCACATTGGCACAAGAGATACAGCAGAGAATGTGAAAACACACAAAAACACTGGCAAGAATAAGACTTCTCTGACCTAGGGGTTTCACAAAGTCACTCATATCTTTCTCAGTTAACTCAGGATTATTTTTCATGAACACACCCGGCCCAGAAATCATTTCTATAGACTTACTTGCTTTATTACACTAGCCTGAGAAATCCATTCTTTGATCTTTTGATGTGCTTACATTACAACTATAAAGAGTAAACATAGGAGTCATTCTTAGAATATTATACAGAAGAAAAAAAAAACAAAGAATAACTTAAGGTTTTGATATGGATTTCACATAGTTATGTTTTATTAAATTAACCATAATATAAGCAGTCAGGATCAGTCCTACTTGATATGCAATGTAGGTGAAACAAATAAGTAACTCTTATCATTTGGCATTTATTTCTTGTCCTCTATTAGCTCAAATAGTCAAGGCTTCTAAAATCATTTCTACTTCCTCTGTTAAAAGCCTACCTCTGTTAAAGCCTACCTACAGAAGAGGTTATAATCATTCCTCTGTTAAAGCCTACCTACAGAAGAGGTTATAATCATTCATACCATACCACAGACATTTAAGAAGACTTAAGAATAACTCCTTCCGGGAATTTAATTACATATATATATTTTTTAAAGATTTTTATTTATTTATTTGACAGAGAGAGAGAGAGAGATCACAAGTAGGCAGAGAGGCAGGCAGAGAGAGAGGGGGAAGCATCGATCCCAGGACCCTGGGATCATGACCTAAGCCGAAGGCAGAGGCTTTAACCCACTGAGCCACCCAGGCGCCCCAATTATATATATTTTAATAGTGATAAAGTTTTGAGTTTTTATCAGTAGAATTTCAATGATCAAAAGTGACAATAAAAAAAAAACATTCAGTGGACATCAGATGCTTCTGTGTTTTGTAATATGCTATCTACTGTACTGTTTACATGTGAATTCTCTAGTACAGGTCTTGGCATATGGTAAGTACTGTATAAATATGTTAAATTTTTAAAATTCTGTAAGAATTTTTGTAAGAGTACCACATAATCATGGACAAGATATCTAGTTCACCTAAATATAAATTAGCTCTGAATGCATTTCAAAAGTATGTAACTTCCATACATGCTAAGCATCCAGAAAACATCACTTCTGCATCTTCTATGTAGTTAACTTCTCTCTCCACAGTGTTCCCAAGATTATCTTTTCTTATATCACTACTGGGTACATCCTCACTAAAATTCTGTAATACTCTGAAAATTCATACATTCTATTTTCTGTTCCTCAACCTAAGGTCTGAACTATTTAAGTGAAAAATTAATACTATAACTTGCTATTGTCAAAATGATTTCTTACTTTACAGGCATATAAAATGGCATTCAGATAATACTGTTTTCTAAAAATCAATTCCATATTATACAAATTCAATTTCAAAATTATCAGTATTTTAAAAGGTGTTTTAAAAAGTCAAATTGTATCACAACTAATTTTACCAAATAACTAAGTTAGCATATATTTAGATAAATAGATATTGATTTTTTCTATAAAAGGAGAGGAAGACATGAAAGAAAAATAAAAATCAAGAGGATGCTAAAATAATGTATTTTATATATATCTGTGGTGGAGGGATAAATCTAAATTGCTTCTGATCAGTTATATTTTTTTGAAACAATACACATATCTATAACAATCAGGACCAGCTCTAGCAGATTCTTACAGATAGTCTCCACAAACTGTCGGTTGCCTGGTAAATTAAAGTGATTCATCAATGTCACTGGGTCCACAAATACACAAGATCAGCTAGTGGAGATGGATACAAAGTACAGAAAAAGTGCCAGCTGTGTTGGAGGCTTGAATTTTTTTTCTAGACAGGATATACACTTCATACATGCTGAAGTCTATCAAATCTGATTTCTGTTTTGTTATGTTGTCAGAAATCCTTTTTATTAAAATCTTTCTAAGAACGATAGCTGAAGTCCCTGAAAAAGACACAGCACATTAAATATCCTTAATAGTTATCTATATTTTCTTCCAAAGTCAAAAGTAAATCAATTAAAAATATAAACAGATATTCATGTGCAGAGGGAAATGACAAGAGGTGATAAATTCAAAAAAGGGAAAAAGAGATCATGGGAGAAAATGCATCAGAGAAGTTTAGTCTTACATTTAATTTTTTACATATGTAAGTGCTAAAGGGATGAAATCAAATGTTTTGAGCTATGTTGGTTTTAGCAATATACAGACCAGGAAATAATAGCATCAAAGAAATATTTAATAACATTTGTCTTATTTATCTATCATTATTATGCTGATTTTCCATAGGTCTACTTTCTGAATTAGATTCAGATTTCTAATGTTTAATTCAGTAACTTTTGAAGCATGGGGCTTTTCTAAGGTGTTGTTTTAAATACAAAAGTAATACTAAAACAGGTCCCATCATAACCCTGGCCCAAAAATAATTTTGTTTCTCAGTGTCCCAAGTATTTGAATAACATTTCACATGTCATATACAAGTAACAGGACTTAAAAAATCCCCACTTGTATTTCCAA
The DNA here is from genome assembly GCA_002007465.1 of Ailurus styani. Taxonomy (NCBI): domain Eukaryota; kingdom Metazoa; phylum Chordata; class Mammalia; order Carnivora; family Ailuridae; genus Ailurus; species Ailurus styani. Next base: position 462,396 of record LNAC01000881.1, read on the forward strand.
TGAATAGCAAGGCATAATTTTTATTGAAAATAATTTAAACTCATAAGTATCATTGTGACTGGAGTTTGGGTGAGTGACCTAGACTAATGATGTAGATTTGAAGGCATCTACATATTTATAATAACCGGAAGAATAAGTAAAGTGATTCAGAAAGTATGATTATCTCAAGACACTTAAATGTTTAAGGAATGAATATCTGTTTACTAGACATCTGCAATTGATGTTTAATCTAAAAAAGTAACTTGAGGGGCTCCTGGATGATTTAGTCGTTAAGCGTCCAACTCTCAATTTTGGCTCAGGTCATATCTCAGCATGGTGAGATAGAGCCCTGCATGGGGTTCCACACTTAGCAGATGCTGCCTCTCTCCCTCTCCTCCTGGCCCTCTCTACACACACACACACTTTCTCTCTCTCTAAGAAATAAATCTTCAAAAATAATACCAAAAATTAAAAAAAAATTTAAAAAGTAACTTGATAACAGAATCAATCAAGTCCTGCCAAACCTATTCCTTCTATATTTCCAATTATGTTTTTAAGGCCCAAAACACAGGAATTAGCCATAACACCTTCTTTCTCATCAACCCCCAACAATCAGTGAGTGGCATCCTATAGATTTTTCCTCCTAAATTGTTTATTTCTCCCCATCCCTATGTCTACATCTCTATTTCATGTTCCCATCATTCCGCCTACATTATTCAGATAGTTTCTAGCTTGTCTCTCTGTCTGTGTTCTTGTTGACTCAGATTCTTTGCTCTAAAGCCAGAATTAGTCTTATAAAATGCCAACTTCACTCCTTTTCCTAAACCCCTCAATAACCTCTTTTTGGCCTCAAGCTAAATTCCAAACAAATTCGTGAGGCATAAAAGCCTTGATCACCAACCTCATATCTCACCAATATAACTCCCTTTGCCATCACTAACAGTATACAACACATTTATAGACATCCTACACTCTAAACATACTACTCAGTTTTTATTTATTCAAGTGTTCTAGCCCATGCATAGTAAACTACTCCTGAAGAAATCAAGACCCAGTGAGGTTATCACTTGCCCTTATTATATAGCTCGTTAGCTAGATAATTAAAGCCAGAGCTCCTCACTATAAGTTTAATATGTTATCCCTATTTTCTTGTCAAAACCATTTTTTTTACGTTAGCAGCAGAAATCTCTTTTATAAATAATATCTTAGGTGGAACTCGAACATGCCCACCTGAAAAATGATCTGATTGCTGCAGTTTTACGGCTGAGCAATCTCAAAACACCTCCTTACCCTCGAATATCTTGGACTATTTCAAAAACTAAACACATGATAATAAAATAGTATGAACTCTAACCATATGTACAAATCTCTTTACTCTTTCCTTTTTTATGTCTTAGTTCAGAAAAGAAGGAATATATAGGAACACATCTACCATCTAGAAAAGTATTTCTGAAATTTAACTGACAAGTCACCTGGTAATGGAGAAGGATCTGCTAAAAAGGCACATTCTGATTTAGTAGGTCAGGGATGGAGCCTAAGAGACTGCATTTCTAACAAGTTTCCAAGTGATGCAGCTGCTACGTATCCAAGGTCCATCTCACATCTGAGTAGCAAGGGTCTGTGTAGGGAAAAAGTTCTCCTTTCTACCAACTTATTTATATCTCTTCAGGAAATAAGGGTAACAAATTTTATCCATCAGAATTTTTCACAAATGGGTGGGTATCATTCATTAAATATTATCCATATACATACAACACACACACATATTTACACGCATTCAAAGTCTGTGTTCTGAATCTTCAGCACCCTAATGCTTGGCAAGCTCCCATCTCCGCCCCTGCCCTCTCGCTTCCTTCATTTCCATTAAGTAAAAGCACTTGGACAGTATTCCCATAACAGGGGGATCTCAAAGATTAAATCTGGGGCAACAGTTATAGACTTTCACCTTAATCTCCATGCTTGTGAACTGTACAACTTGAGCCTGACTGTAGATCTTTTGGATTTGTTTCACTAAAAAAGAAGTACTTAAAAAAAAAAGTTTTCCATTGCACTTCTTCCAGAAAGTTCTATATTTGGGAAATTAATTGGAAGGTGCCCCGCCTATTATTGAAGTAAATACTTTGATCCCCATTTGACCACCAGTATCTTGTGTCTATTTCCCCGCTGTCAAATAGAGCACAAAAGAGTGAAGAGTTTAAAGCCTCCCTAACCACCTCCCTAACTACTAAATTTAGTAGTTAGGAAAATGTGACCTGTTCTACTCTAAACATACTTTCAGGGCGCCTGGGTGGCTCAGTGGGTTAAAGCCTCTGCTTTCCGCTCAGGTCATGATCTCAGCGTCCTCTGATCAAGCCCCGCATCGGGCTCTCTGCTCAGCAGGGAGCCTGCTTCCTCCTCTCTCTCTGCCTACTTGTGATCTCTCTCTCTCTGTGTCAAATAAAATAAATAAAATCTTTAAAAAAAATAAACATAAACATAAACATACTTTCAAAATGTATATTTGCTATCCAAGAGACCAGAACATTGATTTTTAAAAGTGGGCATTTACAAGTATTACTGCATATTTTTCAACTGAGATCAACTGTTTTTCCTGAACTTCAGGAAAGTCAGCTTATATTGAAGTCTGTCTAGTGATTGCTTACTCACCCATCACTGAACTTGCTACTGTGCTAAAGGTAAAGTGTAACTAGTTATACTTTGTATAAATAAGCAGGCCAAGAGCATCCTTTTCCCAGTCAGTATGCTTAAGAAATATATTTACAATGAGAGAACTTTCATTTACTAAATGCTCACCCAAGTGAAAGACACTGAAAATGCTTTAAAAAGAAAACATCTTTTATAGCTAGCTTTGTAAAGACGGGCTACAATGTAATGTGGTATTGTTAATGATAATGCTTCACTAGCTGAGTATTACATTCAACTTATTTCTTGGGAACAATGCACTTGCTTCGAAGAATTTTTATATAACTCCTATCTAATCATTTTTAAGTAACCTATTTCTTTTGATAGAATTCTATTCATCCAGAAGAAATAATGTAAAAAGAAAAATATAGCACTCAAAACATTAATTCACAACACATTTCTTTAAAATTAATGAGCTTTTTAAACTGGAATTCTTACTCATCTTTCTTCCCTTAATAATAAATCTGTCAAAAAGAATTTGCATAACTGTGCAATCAAACACAAATTGAAAAACCAAGCAGGAATGCCCTATTAGAAAAAGTAAAATTAGAATAAAATGTGAACATTCCTGGAGAGCATAGTTACTACAATATTCAAAATTCTCTGTAAAAGGTAATGTAAGATTCACAGAAGATAAGGGATTCTTTTAATCTCTCTGGACCTCAGTTTCTTCATTTATAAAATTAGGAAAACATTCTAAAGATTATCTCTAAAGCCCATTACCTCAAAAGTCTATATGATAGTTCAAATGTAAGAGTTTACTTTACCTAGGGCTGAATTAGCAAGTGTCTTGCTAACGGTGTCTTTGTTGCTTATCAAATCCAGTGACTTGGCTGAATCTTCCAATATAATGTTCTTCTTTAGGAAATACAGCCACTTTCCATTGTAATGATCTAGCAACTATAAGGCTAGATGCTGTTAGAAGAACTGGGAAACCCACAGGGCATTCATTCTTTTTAACAAATATTTATTAACCACCACGCTAACTGATTCTATATTAAACTCATTGGCTTTACTGTCCAGTGTGTTCCCGGGTGCTCACCAGTGATCCTATTAGTCCATCCCTCTCCAACTCACCTAGATGATATATTCATACCTTTTCCTCTCCCATCAAACCTCAAATACCTTCTCCGACATCCTCACTCTCAGATTTGCTTCTCACTAAAAGCAGAAGCACTTTGAGAAGAACTTCCCCTTACTTCCAGTCCCATATGTGCAACCCATTCGCCCTTATCTCCCATAGTTTTCCTTCCTTCCCATTACTGGCATAAATCCTTCATGTGCCTATCTAAGGCCAATTCTTCCACATTTACACTGTGCTCCCTCCCCTCTCAGCTATTCAGTGGCCTCACTCCAGAAATAATTGTGCCCTTTCTTTGCTACATGGTTAAATTTCATCTTCTTTTCTGGATCATTCCATCAAATTATTCCCTGCATGCATAATGTATTCAGTCTTACAAACAAACGAAAAATCCCTTAACCATTGCCTCTATCTAGCTATCGTCCTATTTTCTCCCCTCTTTTTGTAACAAAGCTTCTCAAATGAGTTGCTCGTACTTGCTGTCTCCAATTCTGCTTCTCCCATTTTTTCTTAAACATATAAACAATCAGTTTTTTTTTCTACCACCACCATTTCAAAGCTGCTTTTGTCAACATAATGGATGATCTCTATATTACTAGGACTAGTGTAAAATCTTATTTAAGACCTATCAGCAGCATTTGTCCGAGTTGACTAATCTCTTTTCTGACTAATATCTTTCTTTACTTGGCTTTTGGTCCAACATGCTACCGGATCTACTGCTCCCTCCTTAGCTTCTTCTTCCTGGTGTACTTTCTAGTTCTTCCTCATCTCTTCCACAATCACCACATGCACAGACTCCCTAGAGTTTAGTTCTTGGACCTCTCCTCTTTCTTACACATATCCCTTGCCAGGTGATCTCACCTAGTTCCAACCTTTAAATGTCAGTTATATAGCTCATGCTCTAAAATCTACATTTGCAGCCTAACCTAGACTCTGAAATCCAGATTCACGTGGGTCCTACTCAATATTTCCATTTGGATGTTTTAACAGGCATCTCAGCCTAAACACATTCCAAAGTAAACACCTGGTTTTTCCCAAATAGCTGCTCATCTCACAAAGCTCTCCATTTCAGTAAATGTCAATTCCATCTTTGCCACCTACCCTATAAAGCAGTCATCCCTGAGGTCCCTTTCTCTCATACTTCACATCAATCCTTCAGCAATTCAGTATGATTCTACTGCCACTGCTACTACTCTCATCAAAGCCACCAACTGCATTCTCTTGATCACCCTGCTACAAAATTACTTCCAACACTGAAGCCAGGGTGTACATGCTAAATACTAAGATCTTCCCACTCCTGGTTAAGAATATTCAAGTCCTTCCCCATATCCCACAGAATAAAAGCCAAGGTCCTTACAAAGACCTTCATAATCTAATTTCCCCTGTACATATATTGGGCCTCATCTCTCATGAGGCACTCTCTACAGTCTCTGCCTGCAAAGAGGATTTTTTGCTTTATAGTATCTTTGCCTGAAATATCTTCCCACAAATTTGCTGCCCAAAGATCTCCACTCAAATGTCTGTCACCTTCTCAAAAAGACCTTCCCTGAACATCTTATATAAAAATGCAACCACTACTGCAATCCCATTTCTCCTCATCCTGCTCTACTTTTCTCCTTAGCACTTGTCACACTGCCAGACATATGATATAATTTACCCTCTTTTGGAGTTAAAAATTCAATACTCTCCAACATCATTAATTTGCAGTTAAGTCAGATATGAAATATTTTGGTAAACAACTTTCTAATAAGATTAAATATTTAATATACTTTATTCAGGATCAAAGCTACTTTTCACTTCATTAAAACCTTAAAAAGTCAATCCTCCACATTCATTTAACTATATAAGGTCTCTCCCTTTTTTTAGTGACACTACATAAAAACAACAAATGACATAAAATAAAAAGTATAAAGTCCCTTAAGATGGATTTATCAGCTTCTTAAATATTCAGCAATATTAAAAATATTTCCAAATGAAAATACTGTATTAGACACTCAAATGCATTCATTTCCATCACATATTTAAGCAAACATGACTAAATAAAATAAATTCAATAAAGTCACAGGATACAAAATTAATATACAGAAATCTGTTGCATTTCTATACACTAACAGTAAAAATAGCAAACAGAGAAATTAAGAAAACATCCCATTTACAATTGCATCAAAAAAAATAAAATTAAATACCTAGGAATAAAACCTAATCACCAAGGTAAACTATAAAACATTGATGAAAGAAACTGAAGACACAAACCAATGGAAAGAAATTCCAAGTTCATGGATTGGAAGAATCAATACAGTTAAAATGTCCATGACTACCCAAAGAAATCTACAGATTTAATGCAATCCTATCAAAATATCAACATTTTTCACAGAACTAGAACAAATAGTCCTAAAATTTGTATAAAATCACAGAAGACCCCAGATAGCCAAAGCAATCCTGAGAAAGAAGAACAAAGCTGCAGACATTACAATGCCATATTTCAAGATATACTACAAAGCTATGGTAATGAAAACAGTATGGTACTAGCACAAAAATAAACACATAGATCAACAGAAAAAAATAGGTAGCCCAGAAATAAACCCACACTTACATGGTCAATTACTCTACTACAAAGGAGGCAATATATAATAGGGAAAAGACAGTCTCTTCAAATGGTGCTGGGAAAATTAAACAGCTACATAGAAAAGAGTGAAACTGAGCCACTTTCTTACACCGTGCACAAAAATAAACTCAAAATGGATTCAAGACCTAACTGTGAAGCCATCAAACTCCTAGAAGAAAACCTAGGCAGTAATTCTTTTGACCTTGGCTGTAGGATCATTTTTCTAGATATGTTTCCTCAGAGAAGAGAAACCAAAGCAAAATAAAAAGCTTTTAACAGCAAAGGAAATGATCAACAAAACAAAAAGGCAACCTACTGAATGGCAGAAGATATCTGCAAATGATACATCCAGCCAGCGATTAATACCCAAAACATATAAAGAACTTATACAACTCAACACCAAAACAAAAAACAAAAAACAACAACAAAAAAAAAAAATTAAAAAATGGGCAGAGGACCTGAACAGACATTTTTCCAAAGAAGACATACAGAGGGCCAACATGCACTTGAAAAGATACTCAACTTCACTAACTGTCAGGGAAATGCAAATCAAAACCACAGTGAGGCATCACTTCACACCAGTCACAATAGCCAGTATCAAAAAGACAAGAAATAACAATTGTTGGCAAGGATGTGTAGAAAAAGGTATTATTAGTGGGAATATAAATTGGTGCGACTACTATGGAAAACAGGATAGAGGTTCCTCAAAAACTTAAAAATAGAATTACCATATTATTCAGTAATTACACCAGTGGGTATTTACCCAAAGAAAACAAACAAACAAAAAATGCTTATTTGGAAAAACATATGTACCCCTATGTTAATTAAGGCACTATTTACAACAGCCAAGGTATGGAAGCAAGTTATCCAGATGAATTCCATCAAGATAAGTTAGGTAAATTACTGCAAGGAGTCTATCTCAATAAATAAGTACTCTGTGTCTCCCTCCACTTAATACTATTTAATAATTCTCAATCACTTAGAGAATGAAATTCAAGATTCTTGGAGTAGCATATTGTGGCAGATTACATTTTCTAATGGCTGTAAGAATACTACCACCCCACCATTGCTTTTAATGTGATTTGGCCACTTTCTCCATCTGGAGGCAGAGTCAACCTGCCCTCTTAAATCTGGCCTGGCCTTAGTGATTTTATTTCTTCCTCAAACTTTAAGAATTCAATTTAAGAAGCCATATGCTACATGCACAATTTTAAAGCATTAACAGTATCCAACAAAATACAGAAAATTCGCATGAGGATGCCACAGTCAAAACAGTAGCTCTTGGAGCAACAATCAAGAATCCCCATTCTTACTCACTTTAAATTAAGTGTACCATTTATGCAATCATTCTCCCTCCCTGGAACTGCAGTGAAACCAATGATGTTGGAATGGTGCAGGACTAACCTGGCATGGCTCAACCAAAAAGCATCAATGATAGAAATATGACTCATAAATGGTTAAAAGTACAAGAGAGAAATTCACACATATCTAGGCTTACAGGATTGAAAGAATTGATCTGCTCATCTTGCAGCACACAGAGATTTCAAACGCTCTTATTCTTCCTAGGAGCAGTTTAAAAGAATTCTTAAAGAAGTTTATTTTTATTCTACTGATGTACAGAAAAGGTACTAAATTCCTAGCCATTCTTACATTGTTATACAAAAGAAAATGTCTATGAAACTGACTGGTTTTTTAACGATTAGTCACCATTTAAGGGAAGTATAAAATGTTCAATGTATGAGAATACACACAAAACAATTTAAATTAAAAAATACATCTCTCTCACAAGACAATATAATTATCATAATGCTAATGAAGTCCTATAATGGTATGATTGTGAAAAACAATTATTTTAACAGCCATCAATGACAGAATTAAAAATTAAAGTAAAATATTTCAGTTCTACAACATATTATTTAGATAATTATATTTATTTAGCCGCTGAATTTATAAAAAAGAAAATTGAGAAAGGGAAGCCATACAATTGTTAATAGATGCCTGTGTATATTTCTCATTATTTATGAAGATCATGAAAGGTTCTGGAAGGCTTATTTAAATATTGTTTATATGAAACCAAATGATTTACTTTCACAACATCAATGGGATTTGAATATCACTTCTCTGCTAAATTTATTTCTTAGTATGCAACTAACCTCCACAAAAGCAACTTTAGTAATTTTACATCCTTTACCTTTTGACAATTAACTAAAGCTTAGTATAAACAATGAAATGTTTTACATAATATTCTATATTGATCAAAACTACTGCCTAACAAAATTAAACAATCCTTGAGACTGTTTATATACTATTTATTTATATACTACTTAATTTTTTCAAAGAATTTATTTATTTATTTGAGAGAGAAAGAGAACGAAGAGTAGGGAGTGGTAGAGGGGGGAGAGAGAGAAACAAGACTCCCTGCTTAGCAGGGAGCCTGATGCAAGACTCAGTCCCAGGAGCCTGGAGATCATGACCTGAGCTGAAGGCATACATTTAACCGACTGAGCCACCCAGGCGCCCTGCACTATTTATTTTATTAGCAATGACAGCAGAATACCTGAAACTACATACAGAAATGAGCTGTAAGCAATGCAGATGAAGGCAACTGTTCAAACTTTATGAATTCAATTTAAGAAACCACATGCCAAATGCACAATTTTAAACCATTAATTTTTCATTATTTTTGTGTAGATTTTTCAAAAAAGTAAATTTCCTAAAAAAAATAACTGATTCGTTTAAAACAATGTAAACAGAAAAGAGTAAAGCACAGACCACTTGCTTGCAGGTGCAGGTCAAAGAAGGAAATGGAAAATGGCTGCTTAATTTCCTTCTTTTTAACAAAAGACCTTTCACCTACATAGCTATTTCTTGGGCTATTGAAAACAGAGTGCAAACAGCATGGAAGGGCAAAGAAGGAATTCCCATGTTAGTAGTAAGAGGAAGTCTAATTTTTTTACTATGCTTAGATTAGGGCAAAAAAACTCCAGCAAGATACTGGCTGAGAAAGACTACAGCAATTTTAATATCAGACAAACCAATGAGGAGGAATTAAAATTGAGTAAAGTACTGTGCAAACAAACACAAACAAAACAAAATTAAATACTACAGAAACAGATAGTTTTAATCACCCTTTGAGGGGAAAAAAATTTTAAAAATAGTTGAATTTAACAATAATTAATAAAGATTAATTCTCGGGGCAGCTGGGTGAATCAGTAGTTCAAGCAACCAACTCTTGGTTTCAGCTCAGGTCATGATTTCTGGGTCTTGAGATCAAGCCCCAAGTTGGGTTCCATGCTCAGCAGGGAGTCTCCTTCCCCTCTCCCTCTTCCTTTGCCCCTACCCCCCTCACACTTTCTCTCTTTCTCACTGCAATAAATAAATCTTTTAAAAAAAGATTAATTCTCAATGTGTATACCAAAAAAATTTTTTTAAAACAACAATAAACAAATACAATGAAGTTAATCATTTGGAGAGACTTAGTTTGGAGAAGTCCTCAGGATTCAATCCTCCCCAAAATAAAAGTGAACTTCAAGGTGTAGTATCATACCCACTGAAAATATAAGTGTACATTCCATTATTCTTAAATAAAACTAGAACTATTTTAAAGTCCCAATGTCTAGATGAATGGAAAAGCCAGTATTATACTATTATATTACATTGTGTTATGTTATGTTATGTTATGTTATGTTATGTTATGTTATGTTATGTTATGTTATGTTATGTTATGTTATGTTAATGTTATGTTCTTAAAGGCTGGGGTTTTTTTTGTATCATGAACCCCTCAGGTAGTCAGGACATATGCAGTTCAAAGAGAGGCATAGCCAGACTTTCATCCCATGCAAGAGAAGGTGATGTGGTTTGGCTGCTGCCTATCTTCCTTAACCTTAGAGTGGATACTATTGGATTCTGCCCCTCCACCATCTGCCCCACTCTGCTGCTCATTGCTGAAATTTGGTTTCTTTTGCCCGGATCCCTATCTGCTTTGAAGAGGGTGCTCCCTTGTGCTAGGTTTGGCTCTGAGTTTCCCTCACTTCAGCCACCTAGTAGTGTCTGCTCCTTTCTGTAACCACACAGCTACCTGTTTCAGCAGATCATGCCTTACAACTTCTTTATACAGTGAAGGGAGGCAATAAGGAATAAAAGACTCTTTCCAAATGGTCACTGTAATAGGCCCCATTTCTTTTGTACAAGTCCCTCTGGACACCTTTTGGGAAGACAAAAAAAATAAATAAATAAGACCTAAAATTTGTCAAGCAAATATTTTCATTTACTGTCAATACAAAGCCTAACAAAAGCAACACATAAGGAAGAAAAATCAACTACTTTGTCATAAACAATTAAATACTTAAAGCAGAGTCATGTGGCAAATAATTTTACCCTCTGTATCTGTAAAAGAATATCTATAGATATCATAGGTTTTTTGGAGACAAACTGCAGGTAAATACTTTGACAATATTAAGTAATAAAGCACTTTAAAAAAAACAATAATGAAAAATTGAGAGTCCCTGTAATTTTTTCAAAATCACTTAAAAATCAGTGGATAATCAAACACAGATTGCAAATATTCTTGGGCCTTTTAGCTGCCAAATATTTAATGAGATACAAAGAAAGTATTGTGCCTATCATTTATCAATTTACATGAGTCATTAGAAATCACATAAGCAGCTGTGGTTCACGAAAAATGCATTTCCATACATGAGAAGATAGGTAGTAATTTCAGTGAATAAATGAATAAATGTCATCATCTAACAAAATGTGACAAATTGACTATGTAATTAGAAAGATATCATTAAGGTATTCCTAAATTCCAGAAGTAGTAATAAAATACTCTTCATACACATCTCACAAGACCTGTGAAAACAGAAAATACATTTCAGCAAATGCTCCCAGGCATATGTTCCGTGGGACACCAGATCCATAGATATTAACAGTGGTGCCATGAAAATAGGATCCTCTTAGTCGAGCAAGTTTAGGAAGACTGAATTAAGCAAAATTAAAAAGGTTCACTTACAAGTTCACTCTGAATCGCCAAACAGGGTTATTTCATTTTTGACATGCATTTAAACCAAAAATTCTATTTCATGTATTTAAACCAAAATCTTTTAAAAACTACTATTCAGAGGCACCTGGCTGGCTCAGATGGTTAAGCATCTGCCTTCAGCTCAGGTCATGATCCTGGGGTCCTGGGATCAACCCTGGCATCAAGCTCCCTGCTCAGCGGGAGCCTGCTTCTCCCCCTGCCTCTCTCTTTCTCTCATGAATAAATAAATAAAATCTTTAAAAAAATAAAAAAATAAAAACCACTATTCAACTGAATACTGTTTTGGAACTATTTTGCTTAATGTTTCTTAGAAAACACAGTAAAAATAATGAATTGACCATTATACTCCTTAAATTGTGTACTGATCTCCCTGAATAGTAATATGAAGTAGATTATAAAATGGTAATCTGCTCCACAGCTGGAACTACTATGGTAATTTTCAGTAAGTTATGTTTCAAAATTTAGCATTCCTCCTTGTTAGATATTCCTGCCTCCTATCTACATAAATTTTGCTTAATTTTCATGACTCAAAAAAAGTTTTACATATTCTATACACCTTTACTCTTATTTGAGCTAACCTTTCTTTGAACAACTGGAATGCCAATCTTACCTAGCAATGTCCAACACAGTAGCCAATGGCCATGTATGGCTACTGGCACTTTAAATGTGACTAGTTCAAGTTAAGATGTGTGTAAATATAAACACACAATGATTTCAAAAGATTTGGTTTTGAAAAGTGTATGTCTCGGGGCGCCTGAGTGGCTCAGTGGGTTAAGCCTCTGCCTTCGGCTCAGGTCATGATCTCAGGGTCCTGGGATCGAGCCCCACATTGGGCTCTCTGCTCAGTGGGGAGCCTGCTTCTCTCTCTCTGTCTGCCTTCCTGCCTACTTGTGATCTCTTTCTCTCTGTCAAATAAATAAATGAAATCTTAAAAAAAAATGAGTTTCTCCTCTAAAAAAAAAAGTGTATGTCTCATTAATAATTTTTATATTGATGACATGTAGAAATAATACTTCATATATATTAAGTTAAATAAATTTATTATTAAAGTTAATTCTACCTGTTTCTTTTTTAAATAAGGCTACTTTCTAGAAAACTTAAAAAATCACATATATAGTTTGCATTATACTTCTATTGAACAACTCAAATCTGTGCCACCATTCTTTCAATTATATAATATTCTGTGCTAATTATTTAACTTCAGCTAATTTCTTTTCCATATCTCTACAGCATGCTTCTTTGGAGCAGGTGCCTACAATCTATACAGAACCTAGAAAACTTTAATATGAACACAAGTAATTTGCTTTCATTTATTATATCACCTATATATTGAAGTATTTATTTTAATTAGTAAGTTAGTTCTGAAATTAGAGTTTACTTTGTATATTTACTAAAGAGTAGTAAGTGAATGGCATAGCCAAAGCTGTTCCTGCAACTCTCATACGTATCATGTACCCTAAGAACTGACATGCTGAGACAAATTGAGGGATTTTTGTGAAATCTCTTTCTCACATTCCAAGACAGGGTTTAGAGGGAGTTACAGATTCTTATTTCTAAACCCTTTCACAGAGTACTCATTTGAAGTAAATATATTTTACTATAATAAATGTTAAATAAAAATTGCTGATTTTCCCCATCAACTGTGAAATTCTTAAGGACAGAAAGTATTTACTTCTATATCTGCAGAAAGCATAATCATACATGGCATACAGTAGGAGCTATATAAAGAGTAAAATAATCCTCAAAGAAGAAAGTCAACTGTACTTAAGGATGTTAGATAAGTAAATTCATATTATATGGTCTCTTGGTGCTATAGTACCACATTAAAAAAATCCTTCCCAAATCAAGCTACTTTTTACTAATACTCTTAGCAATATTTAAACTAATGATAAACTGCAACCATACTTGTTTACTAAGAATTACCATAACTTTGTAGCAATAAGTGTTGAAGGTTCTAGAGTGCCCTTTGTAAGCAAAGTGGGCTTCCCTGCTGTTCATATGATTTTCTAGTTGCTGAAAGAACCCAGAAATTTAAAAAGATCTCAGATAAGTATCAAGACATTTGCAAACAAAGTTATTCTGGTTTAAAGTAATGCAAGTTCCTTTGTAAATAGTGATATGATATCTAGAAAAAATAGTATGGTTAGCCATTATCAATTATATAATCCTCAATAGAATTAGGGGGCAGTGTCAGAAGGAATTAAATCTGGGGTTAGGAGGTTCTGTTTACTTTGGGAAAATACTTTAAGTGTGGGATGGTCCTGGACATGGACTATGGGAAGGAGATACCACAATATTCATCACAGCTTCAGCCCTGAGGGGACTGAGTGCTGGGAATCGGGCTATACCAGCAATCAGGAAGTGAGTGTATGTGAGTGAGTAAGCATGTGTGTGTGTCAAGGTGGGGATGCGGGGGACGAGTTAATAACATAATGAGAAAAATTCTACATTGAAGACAGACACCATGAATTTGAACCCTAACTCTTCCACTTACTTACTATGTGATACTAGACAAATTACTTAAGTGAAGCTAGGATTATTTTCCTGTGAGAAGCAAATTTCACGCCAAGGTTTACAAGCATTAGATATAATATATGTAAGGAGACTGTCACATCAAGATTTTCAACATAGGGTAATTATTATGACTGCTGTAAACATTTTTTTCAAATGTGAAAAAAATATAAAAATCAATATCAACCCAAGCTCACAAGTTTTATAAATACTAGGACTTGATGATGCTATGGTTCTGAAAACAGTCTGCCTTGCTTGCTTTTAATTTCTTAAAAATAAAACTCAAAACAATTACATCCCATTATATAAGAGGAAACTGTAGCAACATTATGAGTGGTCTACTCTGTACAAATTCAAAAAGTGCAGTGCTCCAAAACTATCACTGTTTTTAAAAACAAGAATGAACAATTCCAACAACTTGCAAAAGCAAAGCAACTTGGTTATGAGAAAAACATAAAGGGGACTTTCATTTATATAGGAGGAGCCAGAAGATATTCCAAACCAGACAAAATGTAGTGTCTTATACTAACTCAATCTTTATGTTTGACAAAGAATAGATATTAGTAATTACGATTCTTGGAAACCAAAGCCTTGCCTACTATCAATTAGCATATTTGAAATTATTTCAGTGTTTAAGCAAAAGTATTGTACCAAAAGAATTAAGAACGGATTCCCCAAAGTCTCCCTCACACATTTTATTTGTTGGGGTTCAATCAGTTTTACTTTTCTTCAGAAAAGAGGAAAAGGAGAGGGCTAGAAAAGCTAGTTATACACAGCTGGATTTGCATAAATTTTTTACTTATAAAATAATCTATTCTAATGAGACACCTGGGTGACTCAGTTGGTTAAGCATCCTACACTTGATTTTAGCTCAAGTCATGATCTCACAGTCATGATGAGATCAAGCACCACCGGGCATGGAGTCTGCTAAAGATTCTTTCTCTCCCTTTGACTCTGTCCCACTCTCCCCTCTCATTTAAAAAAAATTTTTTTATATAGTTAGAAAAATTGTTTCATTTCAACAAATTATTATCATGGTAGCAATTACAGTGACTTTTATCAGACCAAGGTAAGATAATACTTTGGGGGAAAACAAAAGGAATAACAATATTAAATAGGATTTTCAGCAAATGTTACCATAGCTTTTAGGTGTTCTTTATTTGAAGAAATGGAAAATAACAAGTAGAAATCTAGCACACCCTCTCAATTAATTCTTCTGATCTAATACTAACAAAATGTTAAAATACTTATGGATTTGGCTCATGATATTTTAAGTTTTCTGTCACAATGTTCTTTTGTAAGTATTTTAAGTTTAGAAATCTCAGAAGAGGGGTGCCTGGGTGGCTCAGTCGGTTGAGCATCTGCCTTTGGCTCAGGTAATTATCCCAGGGTCCTGGGATCAAGTCCCACATCGGGCTCCCTGCTCAGCCAGAGCCTGCTTCTCCCTCTGCCTGCAGCTCCCCTTGCTTGTGCTCTCTCTTTCTCTAAATAAATAAATAAAATCTTAAAAAAAAAAAGAAATCTCAGAAGAGAGAAGATCAAAATTACAAATATATTTCAGAATCAGTATTTGTAAACTTAAAGATTACTGATTTCAGAAGACACAACAAAGGGCTCCTTACAAAAATTCAAGACTATCTCTGAATTTCTGTGTATCAGATACTCTTAAAAAACTTAAGTGTAGATAAAGAGATTAGTAAAAAGACTAACAATTTGTTCTTTCACAAATGAAAGAAGTCTTGAAAAAAATTATAGTCGTAATCAAACTAAAGATAACCTAAAGATAGTCACAGTAAGTGGCAAAATCAGAATAATCTAAAAGATTCAAGGCATTTATGCTAGTAAAACTATCCATTCATGCAAACCATGGTGTACCAATATTTCTGAAAAGAATCTATTGATTCTTCATTTTTTTCTGAAGAAGTCCTTTTTGGACTGATGGGTTTGTACATTACCATTAAAAGGTGTCTTACATGATTGATTTGAAAGAGTTCTTTTGAGATTTAAAGGTCAGTAAGCATCTCTTTTAGCACTGACTATGGATGGAGAATTGAAGTTTTCTGCAAAAGCTGAATCCTAGAGTTGAAATTCACCAAGATCAAGTTCACTGAAATTTAATGCTAGACTCAATACAAGGTCTTGATATGCAACAGCAAGGGTCAAAAATAATTTGTGATATAGAGTTGTTTGTTTTATAAATCTGTTTCTACTTATGACATAACACCAAACCTATTACAGTAACTCATTATTTTTCAATGTTTCCCCTAGAAAAAGTTACTTCAGATATTCAAATACTTTATGTACTATTGCTTGAAAAACTGAACGTATGAGTGGACTAAAATTAATTATTTAAAGCCTACCTTTTATTAATTGTGGCAGATATGGCTATAAGTTATTTTAAAAGACATATGTAAAATCTGGCTGAAAGTTACTTGACTTGGGATAGTTTATTGATAATTCTAAGGCAATTACATAGACAAGGCAAGCAGAGTTCTTTATTTCAATCTTTCCTGTATTTTTTTTTTACTGTAGTTGACATACAACATTATGTTAGTTTCAGGTGAATGAAACAGTGACTTAACAATTATATATATTATAATATGCTCACCACAATAAGTGTAGTTACTGTCTGTCACCATACAGAGTTATTTCAGTATCACTGACTATATTCCCTAAGCTGTGCTGTTTCATCCTGGTGACTTAATTATTTTACAACTCTAAGTTCATACTCCTAAATCTCCTTCCCCATTTTGCCCATCCCTCCAACCCTCCACCCCCTCTAACAACCAACAGCCCATTCTCTGTATTTATGAGTGTGTTTCTGGGTGGTTGTTGTTTGTTCATTTGTTTTTTTACTTTCCACACGTAAGTGAAATCATATGACATTTGTCTTTCTCTGATTTATTTCACTAAGGATACTACCCTCTAATGTAATGACCATCCATATTGTCACAAATGGCAAAATTTCATTCTTTTTTATGGCTAAATAATAGTCCATTGTGTATATACCACATCTTTATCCATTCATCTCTTGATGAACTCTTCGGCTGCTTCCATATCTTGGCTATTACCGCAACAAACACAGTAGTGCATGTATCTTTTCTAATTCTCATTTTCTTCAGGCAAATATCCCATAGTAGTGGAATTTCTGGATATTATGGTATTTTTATTTTTTTCAGAAACCTCCAGTGTTTTCCAAAGTGGCCGCACCACAAATACCTTTCCACCAACAGTACATAAGAGTTCCCTTTACTCCACATCCTCACCAATGCATGTCATTTTTATCTTTTTCATACTCGATATTTTAATTAGTATGAAGTGATATCTCACTGTGGTTTTGATTTTCACTTCCCCAATGATTAGTAATGCTGATCAACTTTCCATGTGTCTGTTGGTCATCTGTATGTCTTCTTTGGAAGAGTATCTATTCAGTTCCTCAGCCCATCTTAATCATTTTATTTGTGGGGGGTTTTGGTGCTGAGTCCTTTACATATTTTGAATACTAACCCGTTATGAGGTATAGCATTTGCAAATATCTTCTCCCATTCAGTAAGTTGCCTTTCATTTTATTGATAACTTCCTTTGCTGTGCACAAGCTTTTTAGTTTGATGTATTCCCAAAAGTTCATTTTTTGCTTTTCTTTTCCTTGCCTGAAGAGACAAAAAAATACTACTAAGGCTGACATCCAAGAGTTTACTGCCTATGTATTCTAGGAGTTTTACGATTTCAGGTCTTAAATTTAGGTCTTTAATCCATTTTAAGTTTATATTTGTGTATGCTCTAAGCAAGTGGTCCAGTTTTTTTTTTCTTTTGCATGAAGCTGTCCAGTTTTCCCATCACCATTTACTGAAGAGGCTGTCTTTTCCCTATTGTTATAATCTTGACTCCTTTGTCAGATTGACCATATGAGCATTAATCTTGCCTGTATTTTATGTGTAAACATTTCCTATGTTCTTAAAACCCACAGAAGAACATAGTATACTTCCAAAAACTATTTCTAGATTTTCTTCAGAAGAGTAACCAAGTTACTAAGATTATCCTAAGACTATAAGAATTATTGCCTCTTATGCTATTTATAACAGTTTTTCTGCTCTGTTCTTGGATTAGCTAATAAGGTCAGAGCTTTCAAGTTTTGTTTTTATTTTCAGTTTCCTGAAAAAGAAAGTGTGCTTTTATTTAAACAATCTATTAAACTTTGACTT
Organism: Ailurus styani; assembly: GCA_002007465.1. Classification (NCBI taxonomy): domain Eukaryota; kingdom Metazoa; phylum Chordata; class Mammalia; order Carnivora; family Ailuridae; genus Ailurus; species Ailurus styani. The sequence continues at coordinate 480,497 of LNAC01000881.1, forward strand.
TCTAGTTATACACAGGGATTGACAGGTCATAAAGTAAGAGATCAATTAAGACCACAAAAATGATATCAAATATTCTACAGTTCAATAAATTCCATATTTGCATGGTTAACTTTGTATATGCACAGAAGAAGTTATTTATCAAAATGCAGACTTTAATGAATCATAGGTTTTAAAGCTGGGGGAAATTCAAACACCATGAAGTCCAAACCTCTCATTATTTAAAGTATGATAAATAAGATGTGGTATACATAACTGATATATTTACATAGGTAACTACCACCAGGAAAGTTCAGACTATCAACTACATTAATAACAAGAACTGCCAGCCATTGAGCATGATTTATATGCCGGACACTGTATTAACTAACCATCAATCTTAATTTTCCTTAATTTTCATAATAGTAGTATGGCATAGACAATAGTATGCCCACTTTATAGATGAAACAAATAAGGCTTAGGTTAAATAAATTGCACAAAATCACATTTGCTGATAGGTAAGTGGACTAGAATCCTGACCTAGGCTATTTGTTCTGAACTATAATCATTTTTTTTCTTTTTTTTTCTTTTGCTTTTTGTTTTGTTTTGTTTTTTTAAGTAACCTCTATACCCAACATGGGGCTCAAACTCACAACCCAAAGATCAAGTCACATGCTCTACCCACTGAGCCAGTCAGGTGCCTCCAAAATTATAATCTTCTAACCATAATATCACTCTCCTAGAACAAAAGCCATGAAGCTCTTATTTCACTAAGGCATCCTATTTTGACTATTGATCCATTGGACCTACAACAACAAACCAAATTAATACGCAAACATACTCCAAAAGAATTCAATTTTAGCTGAGTGAATAACTGTTTACTAAATCTACAGTTGATACAGTATATTTAAATGTATAAATATTTAAATGCCTATCATGACCTTTTAATAAATTATACAGAGAATCAAATCAAAGCCCCTGATTTCAAATTTACTAGTGCATATTTTTAACTTTAGCTTCCCTACTGTAGGCACTAGACTTCTACAGAATTTATTGAATACATCCACAGACATCTTTCTCATCTATTTTCTTCTCTTGGTTTTTTATCCTTTTTAGTAGATAATGTCATGTTAAAAACACATAAATGTCTTCCTGTAGTTAGAAGTGTTCTAAGCTTTTAAATGTCCTATATTTAAAACTAACTGGAATATTAGTGTTATGTTATTGAGGAAAAATAAATAATGTTAAGTGCTTAGCTGCATTCAAGGGAATATAGGTACAGATGAGATTAAAGAAACTAGATAGTAGGTAAAACTACATAATTAGGTGATCAAATGAAGTAATAACTTTCAAGAATATGTACCTTACAGTTTCCCAAAGGATTGTCTATTAGCTTACTTCATCTACAAAACAACTTCAAATGCAGATAACTGTCTCCAAGATCCCATCTCTTCTTTTCTTAGCTCTTCAATTCCAAATTCAATGTCTTTACCCCACTAAACTAGGAAATGGCCCTCCAGGTAGTCCAATATATGAGTTATGGCCATAAATTTCTCACTCCCTTAGCAACTTATAGTTTCATTGAGCACTAACTATGTGCCAGAAATATGGCATATACCCGAGGTTTGTCTATAACTAAAACACCTGGTCCTGTCTTCAGTGTGCCTACAGATTAGGTTCTTTATATGACTCTTCAAATCAGTTTTATTGTTCAGAATTCTGCATCCATGGTTCCTTCACACTTAGCTTAAGAATGTCAGATTTTACTTTTTTCAGAAGTAAACTACTCACGGACATAGGAAAACAGTGATAGGTCACTGCCCTCAATACACAGGGATTGCTTTTGAGATTCTCAGTGAGGAATCATTTGTATGCTGAAGTGATAATAGGCATCCTAAAAAAATTCATCTAAAGACTGAATTATTTGTGGTGCACAAGCTGCTCTCTAGAAAGAAAAATTGTTTTTGTTCTGTTTTTTATTTTATAAATGTACTATCTGTATACTTTCATGACACAAGGGAAAATATTAGTAGTATACTTAATTAAATTATTCCTACTGCTTTCTATTCAGATCTGATTCTCTAGAAATAAAAGTATTCTGTTTTGTTTTACTAACTTCCTTCTATTGCAAACCACCTCCCACTCAAAATAGGGATTCTATTTTTACCGATTATGTTACATCCAATACAATACTAGCAATATAAACCATCTTCACTATTAACTGTTATGAGCCAAGAACCCTGCACTGGGCATTTTGTGTATTTTTTCCACAACAGTCTTAATAGATAAGTAATATCATTATGCCCATTTGTCATATAAGAGAAAAGTCTTAATGAGGTTAGGTGTGTGGCAGTTGTGGAATTCAAACCCAAGACTTCATGTATCCAAAGCTGACATTCTCAACCTCTGCTGCAGTACAGCTTTTCAAAATAAAAACTGCATAGATGTTTATTAAATAAATTAAAGAGATATGCTTGTTATTTTTATTTCACATTCTCTCCATTTTATTATTTTTATACCTTTATAACTAGTATAGAATCTTTTTTTCTGTTGATTTTGGGAAATACGGAGTTGAGGGACAATGCCTTACATATAACTTCACTCAATGCAATGTCTTTTTTAATATATAGTGGTAAACACCCACATTCTAAAAGTCATGATTTAGCTCCTTTTTCCATACTGAGAAATATTTATTATTGTTTTGTTTTTATTTGTCTGGACTCATGAAAGAAAGGCTCATTTTCTTAAAGGCAGGAAGAATTATTGTGATGAATCCTTCTCTCACGTTTCTACTTTGTAAGAATGATGTAATTTCTACTCCTCACTAAAGACTGTTGCCAGAAACACTATCAGCCCCTCTCCCTATCTCCTTACAAGTTCCTTCCCCAGACAGGAGATACTTGATCAACATAAGACGTTCCTGGGACCCTTTTCATAAGTGGTTGGAGTCACTGTGGGCTAAAGGCCAGCCTCCACTCGTGGTAAGCCCTCTCATCCTTTCTACCACGTCCTTTACACACGCTGCTACTGTGGTAAAATGATTTCCTCTCTCTTTAGTCTCCCCACTCTCTCTTGGACTTGACTACTCTCTTGCTCATGGATTAAGTGATTCAGGCCAACAAAGGACCAGGCAGTTCAGCCCATCTTGGCATTAGGTATTGGAGGCAAATAACTCCTTCTGACCACCTGTCTCATTCTGGGAGGTAGGCTTCTCACCAATTTTAGATCTCACCCACATGCAGACTCTTACAAAACAGTTTTGAAATAGGCAGAAACACAGGGAAAAAGAGGCCTCATCTAATCTTCAACCCTAATCAGTATCTGGCAATAGTCTCCTGGAGAGCCCTGCACTGGGAGGGCTTGCCTAGCCATGCCCTGCACTTTTCCTATAAATCCTACAATCACTAAGTTATGAACATAAAAAAAAATTGTTCAAGAAACATAGTTCAAAAAGACACAAGAAATTAGAGGCAAAGTTCTTTAAATATTTTTAAATAAGATACTCGATTCTCATTAGACTGATTTTTTTTAAGAACAGAGCATAAACTTTGGTGTTTTTCAGTTTGTATTAGCTATATACACATAAAGATTTATTTCCAGAAATATTTTTATATCATACTAGCAGAGTTTCAAATTTTCTATTCTCAAGTTGCTGCTGATAATAATCATTGTGTTCTAAGCACCGGGAAGAAATCCTTGGTTCCACTAACAGCTGCAACTAGCATCTTGCCCAAAAAAGTGTTCTTTCCTAATCACATAAGATAGCTGATGAGGGATAACAGAGTAACCAGATGGCAATTTGGCAAAAGTAACAAATGAAGGCCGAAACAGGGTTTGGGATAAGTGAAATATTACCGCACTTGTCTGGGAGCAAGTGCCCAAGAATAGCCTGTTCTTTACAATTTGTGAACTGGTTTATTATCAAACACATACACACATACACAAACACAAACGTGCACAAATCTGTGAATAGCTCCTGTGGTATTTAAATGTGAGGAGGAATATTTGAGACCTGAGAAATAAAATGCTTTTTCCTTTAGTGTAAATAGAAATAGCAAAGATTTAAAAACAATTCCCTGCATTGTGATGAAATCTCTGTATTCTGACCGTGACCAGCTTCTGGTGGATAACACTATTATCAAGAAACAGCTACTGAGGTGGTTCATGACACAACAATGTACGTGGTTTTGAACTTTCCCCCACAATGACTGTCAGAGAAGATATAATGGAGCAGACTGCTTTTCATCATGACTACAAATATGGATACAAATGTTCATATTTACTTTCTGGGAGGAGTCCTTCCTGTAGATAGCGTCTGACCCAGAGCTGGGTGTGTTACTCGTTGTTCCAGATGGGGTTGCTAAGTCACATGGCATTGTTGTACCTCAGCTTCTTGACCAACTATAGTTATTAAGCATTAAAGTCGAATAGCAATGTATAAATGTTTAATTCTCCACAGTCTCATGCCTCTATCAGAAACATATATACATATACACACATGCTTATATATACACACTAAACATACTTGCACACATTTATATGCTCAGTACACTTTATAAGCCAACTATCTCAAACTTGAAATGACAGAACTAGAAGGAGCATTGAGAGGTCATTTCAGGAGATCCTTTCCTTTAGGCAGTTTAGTGCTTAAACCATCCAAAGACCCAGCAATCTATTCTATTTTTAGAGCTCTCCAGGGATGGAGATTCATTATAGACTACACTGTATTGTACTTGTAATAGACTCACAGGTGCCTCTCTTGACAAAACCACATTTCACAGATCTGCAGTCCGACAGGCTTTCGTGGGCACCTTCTAAATACGCACCTCCTTCCTTATTGTGACAGGATAGCAGCTAAGGAATTTAGTTTCATGTGAAAATGCAGTCCCAGAGTTCAAAAAGTACAGATGTGTATGCAAAAATGATGTTAATTTTTGCACCACTGTGTCAGCCAAGGCCAGCCATTCATTTCAAAAGCCCTTGGGCTAACCCTGGGCAAAAATATAAAGAAGGTGAAATTTGTTTTCTGAATTCACACCCTCTCAAATTGTCTTTATTGGCTTTCAGCAATCTCCTCTTGCCATCAATTCTCAGCACTGCATCAGGTCCGTCAGGTTTTGAAAACACTCATAGAAACAGTCTCCCGTCCTATTTCTTACTTACTCAGGCCACTTCTCTTTGAAACTGTTAATCTCAGAAACACCAATCCACTAATGGATTAATATTAACATTTCACAATTACTAGAGATTATAATTTTACTAAGTGCCATACATATAATAAAATAGGTCTTAATATTTTCAAATTTCATTACTTACTCTGCAACCTACAAAGTATACTCGTAACAGTGGTCCTGTAAACCCAACCCTGCTTATATTTGGAAAACTCAATTTAAGATGATGGTGACAGAAGTTAAATTAAAACCCTGTTTATTTACAAGGAATGACAAAATTATATATATATATATATACACACACACACATATACACACATATACACTCATTGTCAATAGTGAAAATATGATGGGAATTTTACTTTGTTAAAAAACTCCTAAGCTCCACTATTTCAATTTTGAACTTACAAGGAAATAAAAAGACAGTCTAGAGGAATATACATTACTTCCCTCATAACCCGTGCTGCTGTGTGAAGTCAGTGGTGTGGCATGGGCAATGGAATAGAGTGGGAAGGGGAAGAATAAATAAACAGAATTTGAAAAGAATTATTTAAATAAATGTTCTTCTTGCCACAAAATTCTACTACTTAACTGCTTCAAAAAAGTAAACCAATCTAAAAGGAGGCAATGGATTTGCATGGTAGGAAACTGGAGAGGTTTTTTTCAGCTACAGCTTTCAGTCTCAAGAGCACAAAGAGCTGAATTTTAGCCAATTTTCTGACTGATTTTTTTGTTGTTGATGAGCTTGCTTTTTATTCTGCAATTGTTTCTAATGTCTTCCAAAAAGAAAGAATGACACTAACTCTTTTATTTGAAATTGTGTATCACATGATCAGCAATTACAGATACAAAGCCTTTTCATTTTTAAAAGGATAGCCAGTCCTTCAAGACACTATATTCATCTGTGGTATTTACTCATATTTATCACTTCTCTCTCAAAGCAAAGTGAGACAGAATAAAAAGAATCAAAGTATTATCTGCAACTTTTTTTTTAGTAGCAAATAGATGTTATAAATAAAATATTTCCAGTGCAGATTTCTTACAAATGTTCTTAAGCCAAGTTTGGGGGGGCTTCTTTAATATGGTGGAAAAAATAAACATATTTTAGTTGAAGTTTCCACAGCAGCCAATTGGGGAATGTCAATGATTCATTGGTGTTGGTATGAGTTTATCTGTATGTGTAGGAGTGAGTTTGTGTGTGTGTGTGAATAAGGAGTGACAATGAAGATAGTTACCACTGACCATCAGGCATGGTTTCAAAGGTGGCAAAATATAACTACTATATTTCCCTAAATCTAAGATTGTCATTAATTTTAAGACATTATTTTATTCATCACTAAGAATGAAAAAAAGATGCTATCCAATTAAACTATGACACAGTGTTTTATTACCACCAATTTCAAGAATGTACCCTTGTTCTCAGAGATGCTAAAATGTGAAAAAAATCTAACATGGTATTTGTCCCTAGTGATTTTGTCAACAGGGTTTAGATTCTCACACTGAGTTATCTGTTTAAATAAGGTTATAATTCTAAAAGCCCCTTTAAAATGCAAATATTTTACCCAGGAGGTGCAGCAAATTAAGCCATTAACAGACATTAAGATGCATTAATCTATTAGCAGTCATTAAAACCAAAAGGAATATTAATTTATCAGATTATCAGAGCAAAGAAGAGAGGGAAAAAGGATGCAGAGATATGAAGAGTAGGTACACAGCTTGTAGAATTTAGCCTGCTACACAAAAGAGGCTACTGATCCACGTAAGAAGGAAAAGGAGGGAATTTTGTGCCACAAAGTTGAGGTTTGAACATACAAAGCACAGAGTAGAAGAGAAGCAAAAAAGCAAAAATAGAAAATAAACAAAAAAGCAAACTTCATAGTTTCGCCTATATCTAACATAAGGACAAATTTGAGCTGCTTAGTAATAGAGGAGACAGCTCTAAAGAAACCATATTTCCATTAAGGCTTCCAGGAACATTCAAAATGTGGATTTCCTACATATATGTATGATTTTTGTATTATTAAATGATAAAAGCTTCAACTGCTCTCAAGACTAGGAAGCAGTTTACTCGTAGTTTCTATTTCATATTTTATGATCTATGACATACTTTCTCTCTCTAAAGCTTTCCAAAAGACACTGATTTATACTAAAATGAGTGGCAGTGTTTGCTTTTGATACTAAGAGCAGAGTTCAAAGTCACCCAGGGTCAAACATCATAGGTTTTATACACAGCTGTGCCACTGACTTCCTGCAAGACAAGGAGAACCAATTAACCTTCCCACACAGGAGTATAACTACGCAACATATATCCCCTGAGGAAGACAGTAAGCATTTTTAGTTTATGATGGAAAGGCAATATAAAAATATGAAATGTGCTATAGGACCCTGAGCAAGTGCCTTAACCTTTTAGTTGCCTCATCTCTAAAGTACAGATAATAATATCTGCCTAAAGACAGTGTCCTAAGCAGATTATTTCTTGGAGACCAAGATCCAAGATTCATTAGTCTGTTCTACTCTCAGATACGTAATAAAGTGGAAAGTGCATGCTCTCTATTGAATGCATATATTCCTTGAAAATGGATAATTCTGCAATTCTATGTAAAATCCCTAATAGTGGGGAACCTAACAGAGCACAAGATGAGCTGCAGTTCAACTCAGCAAACACACGCAGCACTTGCCATCAAAAAAGCACCTTGTCAACTGTATTAGGCTTGTCTCTACAAGGAGAAATGCAGAAATCCTTTGTGAAAACAGAATTTCTTTCATCAATTATAATGTCTCACTTCCTTGAAACTGTATAAGCATAGATAAATATTTTAAATTTAATTACACATTAATTTGCAAAAAAATATTTTAAACATTTTCTAGGGAGATTTATGTATTACATGCATGTACAGTCCATTGAATAAAACTAAAATTTTGCTTGATGACTGAGGGACATTATTTAACATCTTCCTCCTTGAGCTTTACTGAATATCTCAGAACAGAAGGGAGGACAAACAACAGTGGAATCTGTTTTCTGTCAGCACTTCCACCTTAGTACTTTATAATCAGCACCACCACTTTACTTTACTTAGGTCTCAAATGTCCTACGCTCTAAGATGCTGTCCTTAATCACAAGGCAAATTTACCCCTTGGTTTGTGTATCCACACTGTACATCTGACTTATTTTTCCAAAGGTATATCAAAACCAACATTTAAAAATGATTTATACAATCATGGTTTTTTTGTCTGCCTTCCCAGTGCTCATCTAGGGGAAATATGATGAGACCATGTTCACTGTTTTATCTTAAGCAGCTATCACAGACGTTATGTATACGACAGCAAGTTGTCAGAAAAAAAGAAAAGTCTTTGTTATTATATAGCAGAGTCACTCACTGTGATAAGGTGGGATTTATCCCCGGGATGCAAAGATGATTCAACACATCAAATCAATATATGTGATACACCACATTAATAGAATGAAAGATAAAAATCATATGATTATCTCAATAAATGCAGAAAAAGCAACCGACAAAATACATCCTCTCATAATAAAAGTGTTCACCAAATTTGGTATAGAAAGAATGTTTATCAGCATAATAAAGGACTTATATAATAAGCCCATGGCTAACATTAAAGTTAATAGTGAAGCGTTCAGATCCTTTTCTTTAGATCAGAAATAAGACAGAGATACCCACCCTTATCATTTCTATTCAAATAGTACTACAAGTCCTATCCTGAGAAGTAAGGCCAGAAAAAGAAATAAAAGGCATCCATAATGGAAAGGAAAAAATAAAACCTCTATTTGCAGATGACATGATCCTATATATGTAGAGAACACTAAAGATTCCACTAAAAAGCAAAATAAATGTAAAGTAGCAAGATACAAAATCAACATACAGAAATCAGTTGCATTTCTACACACTAAAAATGAACTACCTCAAACAGAAATTAAGAAGCAATTCGTGGACGCCTGGGTGGCTCAGTGGGTTAAAGCCTCTGCCTTCAGCTCAGGTCATGATATCACGGTCCTGGGATCGAGGCCCGCATCGGGCTCCCTGCTCAGCGGGGAGCCTGCTTCCTCCTCTCTCTCTGCCTGCCTCTCTGCCTACTTGTGATCTCTCTGTCAAATAAATAAATAAATCTTAAAAAAAAAAAAAAAAAAGAAGCAATTCCACTTACAACAGCCTCTAAACCAACATGATACTTAGGAATAAATTTAACCAAGAAGATGAAAGATATGGACAATGAAAACTAAAGGCATTGATGAAAGCGTAAAGACACAAATAAGTGGAAAGATATCCCATACTAGAACAATTAATATGGTGAAAATGTCCATACTACCCAAAAAGATCTATAGGTACAATGCAATCCCAAGCAAAATCCCAATGGCACTTTTCATATTTCCACAGAAAAAGAAAGAAAAACTTCCAAAATTTATTTGGAGCCACAAAAGACCCCAAATGGCTAAGCAATCCTGAGAAAAGAGAACAAAGCTGGAGGCATCACACTAACTGATTTCAAGCTATATTACAAAGCGAGGCTGACCAAAACCAGTACAGTACTGACATAAAAATAGGCACATAAACTAATGTAATGGAATAGAGACCCCACACATAAACCCACACATATGTGATCAACTAATTTTTGACAAAGGTGCCAAGAATATACAATGGGGAAAGGACAGTCTCTTCAGTAAATGGTGTTGGGAAAACTGTATATCCACATGCAAAGGAATGAAACTGAACCCTTAAGCTATACCACTCACAAAATTTAACTCAAAATGGATCAAAGACATAAGCATAAGAATGGGAACCATAAAACTCCTAGAAAAAAAAATAAGGGAAAATATTTCTGACATTGATATTGGTAATAATTTCTTAGTAAAGACACCAAAAGCACTGGCAGCAAGAACTGAAAGAAATGGGACTACATTAAACTAAAGAGCTTCTGTACAGCAAAGGAACCAATCAATAAATCAAAAACACAAGCTACAGAATGGCAGAAAATATTCACCAAACACATATCTATTATATATATAAAGAACTCATAAAACTCAATAGCAAAAAAAAAAAAAGGCAAATAATCCAATTAAGAAACAGGCAAAGGATATGAGGAGGCATTTTTCCTAAGAAGATACACAAATGGTCAATGGGTATAAGAAAAGCGACTCAACATCACTAATTAGGGAAATGCAAATCAAAACCACAATGAGGGGCACCTGGATGGTTCAGCTGGTTAATCAACTGTCTTTGGCTCTGGTCAGGATCCTGGAGTCCTCAGGATCGAGTCCCATATCAGGCTCCCTGCTCAGTGGGGAGTCTGCTTCTCCTTCTGACAATCCCCCCTCTCATGCGCTCTCTCTCTTTCTCTCTCTCTCTCAAATAAATAAAATCTTAAAAAGAAAAAAAAACACAATATGATATCACTTCACACCTATTAGATGGCTACTGTCAGAAAACAAACAATTAAAAAAAATAACAAGACATTAACAAATGATGGCAGGGATATGAAGAAGAGAGAGTCCTTAAACACTGATGGTGGGAATATAAAATAATCCAGCCATTATAGAGAACAGTATGGAGGTTCCTCACAAAAATTAAAATTAATCTTCCACATGATCCAACAATCCCACTCATAAGTACATATCCAAAGGAACTAAAATCATCATCTCAAAAAGATAGCTCCACCACCATGTTCAATTGCAACATTTTTCACAGTAGCCAAGATATGTGAACAATTTAACTGTCCATCAATAAACAAGGAGATAAAGAAGATATGGTATATATCAATAGCCAAACTATGGAAAGAACCTAGATGTCCATCAATAGATGAATGGATAAAGAAGATGTGGTATATATATATATATATATAATANATTATATATATATATAATACACACACACACACACACACACACACACACACACAAAATGGAATACTATGCAGCCATCAAAATTATATATATATAATACACACACACACACACACACACACACACACAAAATGGAATACTATGCAGCCATCAAAAGAAACAAAATCTCACCCTTTGCAACGACGTGGATGGCACCAGAGGGTATTATGCTAAGTGAAATAAGTCAATCAGAGAAAGACAATTATCATACGATCTCTCTGATATGAGGAATTTGAGGGGCAGGGCGGGGGATCATGGGGGTACAGAGGGAAAAAATGAAACAAGATGGGATGGGGAAGGAGACAAACCATAAAAGACTCTAAATCTCACAAAAAAAAATCTGAGGGTTACTGGGGGGTGGGAAGTTAGGGATAGGGAGGTTGGGTTATAGACATTGGGGAGGGTTTGTGCTATGGTGAGTGCTGTGAAATGTGTAACCCTGATGATTCACATACCTGTATCCCTGGGGCAAATTAAAAAAAGAAAAGATGTGGTATATATACACATTGAAATATCAGCCATGAGAAAGATGGTATTTGCAATATGGATAACCTTGAGGGCATTATTCTAAGTGAGATATATTAGACAGAGAATTTCACCTATATATGTAATCTAAAAAAACTAAACTCATAAAAACTCAGAGTAGAATGGTGATTACCAGGATCTGAGGTATGAAATTGGGGAGATGTTGTTTAAGGATATAAACCTCCAACTAGTAGATAAATAAGTTCTGAAGATCTAATGCACAGCATAGTATAATACATAGTATATATAATACAATACTCCATTATAAATTTCAAAGTTGTCAAGAAATTAGATCTTAATTGTACTCACCACAAAATAGAAATGATAAGTATGTGAGGTGATACAGTAGTTAATGCTACAGTGGTAACCATATTGCAATATATTAATATAAAAGACCAAAACACTGTCCATCTTAAACTTACACAATGTTGTAAGTCAATCGTATCTCAATAAAAAAATGCATAGGAGGTACTCAGAAAATACTGGTTCAATGAATACATGTTGAAATCAAAGTTTCAGAGAATAAAAGCAGTTTCTCCCCCACGAAAGGTTGGGGATTCCTAATCCAAATGAATAGTACCAGTGTGAAGGTGTTCTCTCACTCTCTTCCCATCATCCTTCACTCAATATTGCTGACTGCCAACCTGAGCCAGACACTCTGAATGGTGTTGGAGATCCAACAGTGAATGACAGTCATGTGAGTACAGTCTTCAGATGGTTTAAAGGCTGATGCTGATTATCCTCACTCTCACACCATACGTCAAGTAACCTCAAATTCTCATCAAGTCCTAGAGAATAAGGATTTTGTGGCGCAGAGAGAGGAACTGCTATTTTCTTCATCCCAAACAAACTATGTAGAAAATCCAGAACTCCAGCAGTAACTAAAGTGTCATTTCCATCTGATATGTAAGCACATCTTTCTTTTTGGCATCTAAACTTGCATTTCTACTGCCCATCTCTGCTTCCTCCCCTCCTGTGACCCTCACGTTGTCCTTACCCAACTACACTAAAAAGAGAAATCATCACACTGTGATCCCTTTTCAGTGTTTACACTTCTCATCCCAGGAGTCCAGAAACTACATCAGCTATGTCAACCCCTTGACAAACTGAACAAGAATTTTACCTGCTTAAGTTCAGAACCATTTTAACAGCTTTGACTCTTCCAGCAGTTAATTAGAGCTGGATGTTGAAGGTGCTTCACTTCTGCTTAATTAAAAAAAAAATTAAAATTAAAATTTTAAAAAAAATTCAATAAAATGGTCCTACATCTTCAATCTATTGAACTGTCTCCTCAGAATATTATTTGCCACTGTGTTCTGTTGCCAGTTCCTCTACTTTTCATGCTTTAATGTTATCTTAAAAATATATATATATATAGACATCTGGGTATATAGAGTACTCACTCTCCAAAGAAAAATTTTAAGAAGTCAAAGTCAGGTGTTGAGCCATCCCTACAGATCATTTTGGTACCACTTGGAAATCTGTTCCTTGGTGCTAAATCTTTTTGTCAACTCCCAACAGGGGTCCGTGACATAGATCAATATGCCCTTGGATTGGCCACTACTATATTTTGTTTCAAATGACATTCTGATGCCTCATGTCTTATTTCCTCAGTGTTCTGTTGCCTACTTTCTAAACTGGCAATCAACAAATGTAATAATCAAATACGTGCAAGCACATTATACTATAGCCACAGCTAAATGTATCACTAGTTTCAGGAAATATATTCAAAATTTAACAGAATCTCCTCCCTGATATGCTATTTCTAGACCAATGCTGAATATTTCAGGCACACAGCAACCACTGGGGAGATACTTCCATTCAGATGTGCTTTATGATGCTCCTCAAAATACAGTTTTCTTTTTCTAGAGGGAGGCACAGACAACATACACCTACCATTTTATGGCATTATTCACTGATTTGCTGACCCTTATATAGCAACTTGGTATCATATAAATAAAATCCAAATGAACTATCCCAAATTAATAAACAATTATACTGAAAAGGAAGTTTTCATTCAAATTTTTGTGAAAACAATCTTCAAGTATATTATTTGCTGTAAAATGAAATTGTCCTTGACACTGCCCCATTGTGACAATAGAAGAGAATTTAATCTACATTAATTTCTAGTGTTGTCCTTGTGAAAACATTTAAAATTTGGCAGACTGCCTTTGAAGGTTAAAAATCTAGTCAGTGGAAAAAGCCCAAGTCAGTATAGCTGTATAGCAAAGTAAGTAACTTTTCAGAGGTATTATAAGTTCATTATTCATTATCCATTCACTATCATGGACCCCTGTGAGAGAGAGAGAAAGAGAGAGAGAGAGAGAGGGAGAGTGTGTGTGTGTGTGTGTGTGTGTGTGTGTGTGTGTGTGTGTGTGTGTGTGTGTGTGTGTGTGTTGTAGGAAAAGGGCACCGATACCCCTCGGGAGGAAAGGTAAGTAATTTTGACAGGTCTCCACCCAGAAGTAACTTCACTATGAGATTACCATTCCAATCTTGTCTTTGTACCTCCCCACCTTTTACCTTTCATAAAATGCAAATAAATTATCATAGACTTTCCTGACAAAGAGTCTTTACTTGGTCAAACTTTCAGTCAGGCTCCAAACATTCTCCTTAGGCCCATCTGTGCATTTTCTTGTAAAATCCAGTTTCAGCAAAGACTCTGCCAAATCAGTTTAACCAGAACCCCCACCCTGAATATCTGATCACTCTTAATATCTAATTGGGTTCCTCATTCTCCATCATCCACCCACACCCAGTGTTGTTGGATCAATCTGGCCTGCCTTCAACAAGAATCCTGTTGGGTTGGTGTAGACAGGTTTAACCCCCTTACTACTGATATTTCTTTTTAGTTATTTATGTCTACTGACTCTCGCCCTGCTCCTTGGCTATAAAATTCCCACTTGCCCATACTGTATTTGGAATTGAACCCATTACTATATTCCAAATATAGCATGGGCTCAATTCCAAATTCCAAATATAGCATGGGCAAGTGGGAATTTATAGGTCTCCCCTACCACAACAGTTCTAAATAAAATCTGTATTTACTGTTTTTATTTGTTTGGCTCTTATTTTTCTTTGACAGCACCTAACCATTATCAGTTTACACCTGTAGTAAGAGATCAGTTATTATCATTACCAGATGGTTAAAGCAGAATAAAATGTAGATTGTGTGTGTGTACATGTGTGTGTGTGTGTGTGTGTGTGTGCATGTTTGGAGGTCATAGGAGACACAGGAATCACACAACTGGGGAGTAAATCTAACACGGAAAATTAAGACAAACTACCTATGTGTTTTGTAATTTTGCTCATAAAAAATACTGAATGTTTGATTCAGCATCATAGAGATGTCATAATTTGAATATTTCCTCAAGATCCACCAATGATCTTTCAGAAGTTTCCTATTTTAGATGAACAATAAATAGAAAAATCAAATTTTATGTTTTCCTTATATTACTATAACAATCAAAAAAATGGAGGATATAAAACTTGGAGAAAGAGGGGAGAAGTACTGAAGAAAAATCATTTTTCTCCATTTAATTATAAATGGGCTTCCTTCATTTCAGCAAGACCTTATTTAAAAACAAGTATAATTTAATTAAATATCATTTTATTAAAGCAAACATCAGTAAAAAAGCTAATACTTTCTGTTATTAAACTCATTTTTTTAGAACTTGTCTTTCAATTCATATGTCAGTGATGAATCCAATTTTCTTTCAGGATAAAGGTATTAGATACAAATTTCATCAAAGCATTAGATGTATGTTTACTTTTTCAAAAGTAAATCTTTCTACTACGAAGTGAAAGAAGCCAATCTGAGAAGACTACATACTGAATGATTCCAACTATATAACATTCTGGGAAAGGCAAAGCTATAGAGACAATAAAAAGATCAGTAGTTTCAGGAAAGGGGTGAGGGATGTATAGGCAGAACACAGAGGATTTTTATGACATGATACTGATGGTTATGTGTCATTATACATTTGTCTAAACCCACTGAATATACAACACCAAGAGATAACACTGAAGTAAACTGTGGATTTGGGGTGATTATGATGTGTCAGTGTAGGTTCATCCTTAGTAAAAAATGTACCATTCTGGTACTATGTTGGTAACAGGGGAGGCTATGCATGTGTGGGGGCTGAGGGTACATAAGAAATCTCTATACCTTCTTCTCGATTTTATTGTAAACCTAAATCTGCCCCCACAAAAAAAAAAATACCAAAGCCTTTAAAAAATTTTTAATACATCAGTCTTTCCTCTGAGCTTATACTCTATCCTCAAATCTCCCTTTCCAAAATAGAAGTGAACAAGTTTTATCAGAATTATTCAATGAAAATCATTTGCAACTGCCTAAATAAGAGAAGCCTAAACAGCTAATTCTTTTCCTGAAAAATTAACCTCAGACATTGCAATTTTTACCAAAGACTCTCATCATTATCCACAAGTAATTCTCTGATAGTATAACAATTTATCCTGAACCGCCTCCTTCACCTCTGGGTAAGGCAAATTGACTATAATATCTGAGAGATGTCAGTAAAGAATAGCAGAAAGACTAGTTCTACTTCTTCTGGGCTAACAACAATGAAAAACAATAATTGCTCTGATTGAACCAATTTTGCTTCCTAGAAAATTTCATTCATCATAATCATAGATAATCTGATTTCTAGTTCTTTTAGGTCAAGGAAAGAGAATCAAATCACAGGCAAATATATTCTTAGCATTTTAAAACCATAACCCTATTTTTTAAATTACATGAAATCAGATTTTATAATAATTAGATAAAAGCATTTCCACCCTACCCCAAATTTGAAGGAAAAAAATATGAAGCTTAAAACAATCTATTGGTAAGTATATAATTAAAGTTACCCTTAAAATTTTTTCTAACATTAATATAAAAAAGGCTTTTTGATCTCCAAAATATGTGAGCATCAAATTAACAGATTTGTTTAAGATATACTGTGCCTAGAGACTCCAATTATAAATATCTAGTTAATGTCATATGACCCCATCTTTTATCCCAAATCCTGTGATTCAAACCCTCATTCTTTTGCAATCCAACCCTTAGATGTTCACCAAGTGGAATTTGGAATTCATGGAATGCTCCTTTCTTTCATTCTTAGGACTGGGAAAAGTAGAGAAAGACAGATAAAGGAAGTCAGCTGACTGCCTCACCAGCTCTGTTTGTTGTTATCAATTCAGAATTTCTTTTGTCAGTGAATCTGGAAGCTGTCACAGCGTCTGACAATTCATATATTGGTAAGCACAGAAATTATTGGGAAATCTAACTTTTTAATAAAAAAAGTTGCCCTTTCAAGTTTCAATCAAGGAAAGTAAAACTAAAGAGTTCGCTGGAGCCATCAGGAAAAAAGATTAAGCCCCTCTCTTGCACCTCTTTCAATTTCACTACTTTGCTTCTTTCTCTAGCATCTTTCTTAAATATTCACCCTACCCTTTTCTTTCCATTGTTTTATGCAGAGATGGATTGCAGATGGGGAGTACAAAGCAAACATGGAAGAAGATACACAAAGACATACTGAAGTCTTTTGTGTCTGGGTTATTTCCCTTAGAATAATGTCTTTGAGTTTTATCCATGTTGTAGCAAGCACAAACTTTATTCATTTTTGTATGTCACTGTCCGTATCTTTTCCCTTGATGAAAAAATTAATTGTATTTTTCATAAATTACTATTACTACCACTACTAGTTAATATTAATTGCTTGCTTTGTGCCAGGAAATTTTCTTTTTCTTGCTTTTTTTTTTTTTAAAGATTTTATTTTGGGGGCACCTGGATAGCTCAGTCGTTAAGTGTCTGCCTTCGGCTCAAGTCATGATCCCAGGGTCCTGGGATCGAGCCCCACATCAGGCTTCCTGCTCCGCGGGAAGCCTGCTTGTCTCTCTCCCACTCCCCCTGCTTGTGTTCCCTTTCTTACTGTGTCTTTCTCTGTCAAATAAATAAATAAAGTCTTTAAAAAAATAAAATAAAATAAAGATTTTATTTTTAAGTCATCTTTACACCCAATGTGCGGCTCAAACTCACAACCCCAAGATCAAGAATCACATGCTCTATCAACTGAGCCAGCAAGGTGCCCCTGTACCAGGAAATTTTCCAAGTGTTTTGTATGTATTAATTCATTTGATTCTCACACACAAAGTAGGCATTATTCTTACACTTAACATATAGGTATGTAATTGGAGGCAAAGAGAAGTTAAATAACTTGCACAAGAGTAGTTAGCTTGCACAATGGTATAGTATTCAAACCCCTGTAATCTAGCTTTTAACCTAGAGTCTTAGTCAAATTTCACTTATATGATGATGTTCATTTTTAAGTGTTATTTGTTACCAAATTCACGAAATACTTTCCTGAATATATTTCCTCTTTCAGTTTCTCAATTCTTAACGGTAGTGATGCTGGTGCATCGGATATGGAGAGGTTAGGTGCCTGCAAGACAGAATGTGCCTTCAGTGATTCAAAAAAGGACTTTTAAGAAAGTGGCTGTCTGATAAAGGATTAATATCCAAAATATATAAGGCATTTGCACAATTCAGCAAAAAAAACCTCTAATAACCCAATTTTTAAATGTGCTAAAAACTTAAATATTTCTCCAAAGACATACAAAAAGCCAACAGATATAAATATCAAAAAAAAAAAAACCCTCAATGTCATTAATCATCAAGGAAATGCAAATCAAAAGCACAATGATCTATCACCTCACACCTGCCAGGTTGGCTAATATCAAAAAGAAGACAACAAATGTTGTTAAGGATATGAAAAAATAAATCCTTTGTACAATACTGATGGCAATGGAAAATGATGCTATTCAGAACAGTGTGAAGGTTGGACAGCCACATGCAGAAGAATGAAACTGGACCATTCTCTTGCACCCTACACAAAGATAAACTCAAAATGGATGAAAGGCCAAAATGTGAGAGAATAATCCATCAAAATCCTAGAAGAGAACACAGGCCATAACCTCTTCAACATCAGTCACAGCAACTTCTTTTAAGACACATCTCTAAAGGCAAGGGAAACAAAAGCAAAAATGAACTACTGGGACTTCATCAAGATAAAAAAACTTCTGCCCGGGGCGCCTGGGTGGCTCAGTGGGTTAAAGCCTCTGCCTTCGCCTCAGGTCATGATCTCAGGGTCCTGGGATCGAGGCCTGCATCAGGCTCCCTGCTCAGCGGGGAGCCTGCTTCCTCCCCTCTCTCTGCCTGCCTCTCTGCCTACTTGTGATCTGATCTCTCTCTGTGTGTCAAATAAATAAATAAAATCTTAAAAAAAAAAAAAACTTCTGCCCGCAAAGGAAGCAGTCAACAAAACTAAAAGGCAACCCACAGAATGGGAAAACATATTTGCAAATGACAAATCAGATAAAGGGCTGGTATCCAAAATCTATAAAGAACTTATCAAACTCAACACCCAAAAAACAAATAATCCAGTCAATAAATGGGCAGAAGATAGGAACAGACGATTCTCTAAAGAAGACATACAAATGGCTAACAGACACATGAAAAAATATTCCACATCACAAGCCATCAGGGAAATACAAATCAAAACCATAATGAAGTACCATCTTACACTAGTTAGAATGACTAAAATTAACAAGACAGGGAACAACAAATGTTGGTGAGGATGTGAAGAAAGGGGAACCCTCTTACACTGTTGGTGGGAATACAAGCAGGTACAGCCACTCTGAAAAGTAGTATGGAGGTTCCTCAAGATGTTAAAAAATAGAGCTACCCTACGAACCAGCAGTTGCACTACTAGATATTTACCCCAAAGGTACAGATGTTGTGAAAAGAAGGGGCATATGCACCCCAATGTTCACAGTAGCAAAGTCCAGGATAGCCAAAGGGTAGGCCAAGATGCCCTTCAACAGATGAATGGATAATGAAGATGTGATTCATATATAAAATGAAATATTACTCAGCCATCAAAAAGGATGAATACCTACCATTATCATGCACATGGTTGGAACTGGAGGGGATTATGTTAAATGAATTAAGTCAAGCAGAGAAAGACAATTATCATATGGTTTCACTCATATGTGGAATATAAAGAATAGCACAGAGGAACATAGGGGAAGGAAAGGAAAATTGAATGGGAAGAAATCAGAGATGGAGACAAACCATGAGACTCTGGACTCCAGGAAACAAACTGAGGGTTACAGAAGGGAGAGGGGTGAGGAGATGGGGTAACTGGGTGATGGGTATTAAGGAGGTCACGTGATGTGATGAACACTGGGTGTTATACACAACTAATGAATCACTGAACACTACATCAAAAACTAATGATGTACTATATGTTGGCTAACTGAAAATAATAATAATAATGACCACCAGTGTGAAGGGAGAAATAACAGTGTGGATGTTCCTCAAAAAATTAAAAACAGAACTATCATATCATCTAGCAATCCCACTATTACATATTTACCCAAAACTACTGAAATCAGGATCTAGAACAGATATTAGCACTGCCATGTTTGTTGCAGCACTATTCACAACAGCCAAGAGGTAGAAACAAATTATGTCCATCAACAGATGAATAGATCAAGAAATTATGGCATATATATATATAATAAATATTCTTCCTTAAAAAAGGATATTCTGCAATAGATGACAACATAGATGAACCTTGAAAATATTGTATTAAGTGAAATAACACAGTAATAGAAGGACAAATACTGCATGACTCCACTTAAATGGAAATATCTAAAATAATCAAATTCACAAAATTGTAGAGTAGAATGATGGTTTCCAGAGGCTGGGTGAAGGGGTGAATAGGGAGTTACTAATCAAAAGGCATAAAGCTTCAGTTAAGATGAGTAAGTTCTAAAGATCTGCTCTACAATACTGTACTGTACTCTTAAAAATGTACCCATAAAGATCTCATGTTGGGGCGCCTGGGTGGCACAGTCGTGAAGCGTCTGCCTTCGGCTCAGGTCATGATCCCAGGCTCCTGGGATAGAGCCCCGCATCAGGCTTCCTACACAGCGGGAAGCCTGCTTCTCCCTCTCTCACTCTCCCTGCTTGTGTGTCCCTCTCTCACTGTGTTTCTCTCTGTCAAATAAATAAATAAAATATTTTTTTAAAAATCTCATGTTAAGGAGTGCCTGGGTGGCTCAGTCATTAAGCGTCCACCTTCAGCTCAGGTCATGATCCCAGAGTCCTGGGATCGAGCCCCTCATCAGGCTCCCTGCTCAGTGGGGAGTCTGCTTCTCTCTCTCCCTCTGCCTGTCTGTGCTCTCTCTAACAAAAAAAAAAAACAAAAAAAATTTAAAATCTTAAAAAAAAAATAAAATAAAGATCTCATGTTAAATGTTCCTACCACAACAAAATAAAATTTAAAAATAATAATAATAATAATAATAAGAGGGGTGCCTGGGTGGCTCAATCAAGCATCTGCCTTCAGCTCAGGTCATGATCTCAGGATCCTGGGATCAAGCCTGGAGTTGGACTCCTACTCCCTGCTCATCAGGAAGTCTGCCTCTCCCTCTGCCCCTGTTCATGCTCGCTCACGTGCTCTCTCTCCCAAATAAAATATTTTAAATAAATAAATAAATAAATAAATAAATAAATAAAACCTATAAAAAAAAGAAGTGGCTGATTCAAAATAATGAGGAACCAGAGACTTAATTTTTTGACTTAATTTTGAGTTGCCTTATGTACTCAAGTCTGTCCCATCTTTAAAAAATATGTATACAATTAATATTGCCAAAGAACCATCTTTACATTTCTCCACCAAATGGAACAAAAGCGGGGCACCTGGGTGGCTCAGTGGGTTAAGCCTCTGCCTTCGGCTCAGGTCATGATCTCAGGGCCTGGGATTGAGCCCTGCATCAGGCTCTGCTCAGCAGGGAGCCTGCTTCCACCTCTCTGCCTAATTGTGATTTCTCAGTCAAATAAAATAAATAAAAACTTTAAAAAAATGGAACAAAAGCAAAAATAGAGTATAATAATACTAATATATCTCCAACAATTTTCCTATTTTAGAAAATCAAATATGTTCATGGAAAATCTTTCGGCAGACATAAAGAAATGTAACCTACTTTTTGAAAATTTTTATCTTTTCTTTCCCATCATACATTAGAAGTGCTTCAACTCTTCTAACCTGATAGGATTATTCTATCTTTATATCAGAAATATCTTATAAAAAATGCAAAAGGTACCAAACAATAAAAGTTTTAGATCAATGGATAAATAAAACCATGAAAGATTGTTAGTATGCTTATAATTATACCAGCTAGGAATAATGGAGTTTAACTGGATAAAGAAAAATAGGGTTAGGGTTAAACATCAGGAAATAATTTCTAATAAAAACAGCAATTAAGACCATGTAAGAACAACTCAAAAAAGTTATTGGACACCCATGAAACTGTTAAAATACTTTAACTTGGGCGCCTGGGTGGCTCAGTGGGTTAAAGCCTCTGCTTTCGGCTCAGGTCATGATCTCAGCGTCCTGGGATCGAGGCCCGCATCGGGTTCTCTGCTCAGCAGGGAGCCTGCTTCCTCCTCTCCTTGTCTCTCTGCCTGCCTCTCTGCCTACTTGTAATCTCTCTCTCTCTGTGTCAAATAAATAAATAAAATATTAAAAAAAAATACTTTAACTTATACCTCAGAAAATATACATGTTGGGGACATGCTAGTAGACAAATTTCCACTCTTGTCAAATTACCTATTTACTCCAGATGCTACTCTTAGCTTATCTCTCGGATCTATTATAAACTTTTTTTTCCCTCTTAAACAAAGCATGTTTTCACTCAGATATTTTCTCGAAAGAAAGAAAACTGATTACTTGCTCTGATTGTTCCTGTCATGTACTATATTCTTTATAATGCAAAGCAATAGCTGTGTAATCTAACAAGAATAACTGCTTACGCAACCATCACCAGAAATCTGATAATTTACAGAAACTAGAAAACAATCCCCTGAGGGTGTGTGTATGTGTATGTGTGTGCCCGCACGTGTGCTTGTGTGTCAGAGTTTCTCTGTCAGGATAAATGGTGAGGAAAAACAACCCTGAGCATTCAACGCTTATTTAGCCATTTCCAGAGATTACTATTTATCCATATATCAAAAGAATTTCACATTTGGAAAACATATAACACAGAATTTCACTGAAAACTACAAGCACTCGTAAAATTATATGCATAATTTAATCACCCAAACTTCTCTCCGTAGGAGCAAAATGATCATTCCATAAGTCTTGGAAACATTAGTTTTCTTTCAAGGATATATTACTGAGCCTTACTACTGTCATTTCATAAGTCCAGCATGTTCGTTTGGTACAGTTTATCACACTTTGCTCCCACGTTTTCTCACCTATTGAGTGGGAATGAATTATTCTTTACAGGATACCCAGGACACTCATTAACACTTATTTATATTCAATTTTCCTCAGTAAGGGCACATAACACCATAATAAATGTCACGTTTTGAACTCATAGTTTTCTATAGCAAAGACTTCACTACTTCAAACAAAAATTAACATCAAATATTTGATCTTTCAAAAAAGCCAACATAAAATGTCTGATTAGAATATTGCCCTAAAAATAGGAGGGGGTAGCAGAAATAGAAAAAAAAATTTCCATCAGAGACAAATAGTTTCCATTTATTAAAGCCATCTAGTTTTCCTGCCAATTACTGTATTTTCACTATAATCTTAATAAGCTTTATTAAAAAAAAAACCAGAAATGCCAATTTTGCAAAAATTCTAGAAATACTTTCCTATTTATGTTCTAAATTCACTTGGTTTTACTAACTGCTGCATTTTAGGCTCAAATACACTACAACAATTTTTACTTTCAAAATAAAATAATGCGTTCCAAAAATGTAGTATCTCTACACTCCCATTGAGGAAATCAGTGCTACTTGGCATGCCTGCCCTGCTGTGTAAATGAAACATGGTCAGAATAACCAGAACTGTGCATCCTCCCTAAAATATATTTTATGACATGCTATGAGAAACCTTATGGTTTCTGCAGAGTTTATAATGGAAAATCCACAAAAAGACCTTGACTTGTAAAGAAAAGCAGAAATAGCTCCCTTGATTCTAGGCTTACAAATGCAAAGACGAATTTAGTCTCCATCACAGTGATATTTTTGGGGGGTGTAGAGGGTGATGTTTTGAGGTAGTTTGTGGGAAGTGATACGAGAGGAATAAAAGAGTGGATGAGTCTCAGTGACCACTTTGGTAAGACAACATATTCACAGAAGCGCAATCTCTAAGTCTCCTGGAACAACACTATTCTCCACATTTGAACAGATGATTACTGATGGCTCCTCAAGCAGGGGCTACCCACCCTATTAGGGATCCGAAGACGAAACTGACAGCCTAGTACATTTATCCTATGGTAAAATCAGCTTAAATGTCCAAGGAACCTTTTCAAATAAAAAGGGAAATTGTAAGTTTGTTGCCACTGCTGCTGCAGTCCATGCCTTCACTTAGACTGAAAAGATCAACTGTCAGAAATCAACATATTCATCCCCTTTATAAACTATTTTTTCTTCTCTTACCCTGTTACTACAGGAAAATATGACTTATTTTAAAATGAACTGCTCTTTGATAGCTGTGCATACATCTATCATGCCTTTCAAATTCAGAGATGATGTTCACGATCTTGTCATTATCCATGTGTCCTGGATGCAGTTTATCTGAAAGTATCATGGTAAATTTTACCAGAGGGCACTTTTTATATGCTGCTGGTAAAGTCTGTCACTTCAGCTCTGTATCTTTGCTTCATGTACCAATGCAACTTTGCAACCCCTCTCGTGTTTTGCTCAGAATTTGATGCTAACTCATTTATCAACAGCAGGTTGTTCTATTATGAAATAAGGATATGTGACTTACAGCAACCTAACTAATTTGTATCCAGAGAATAACACGGTGACCTAAGCTACATTTGATTTATTATACTCTTTAGAATTGCCTGGTTCCCATTCAACCCCCAAAGGGAAATGGTGGACCTCCCCAGAGGTCCCTTCTAATTTTAAGTTTTCCAGGATATTCCTCATTCTGAAGTGTAAAGATGACAAAATAAAAATAAATACATAAATAAATAAGTGAAAATAATTTGGACCTATCATAGTGTTAACTGTACTTGAGATGGTACTTCAGTTCTAGGAGTCCTCAGTTTCTGGATACCCACACAAGGGCCTAAGCCAAATTCCTGGGGAAAAAAATATATCAGGCAAAATTTGCCCTCCAGAAATACCCCTTAGGAAATCAAGTTGTACCTCAACTATTGCCTTGCTTCCTGAGAATTCTCAGACTAGTATGTAGGATTTTCTGAGGATTGTCTTAGCCCACCAGGCACTGGGGTGGAGTATAGCATGCATTTTTTGAGGCAACTGCAGAGCAGGATTTCTTCCAATAAAAGTGGATTGACATTCTCTCACCTTGGCCCTTTCCCCCTAAATGAATGGTAGGAAGACAAATTCTCATATCTGATGAACTTGTAAGTTTTGGGGCCCTCAGTGTCTGAGACAACATCCTCCTTCTGGGTCAGCCTATTTGCATTTGCATGCCTTTGTACCAATTCTTTCTCATATATTTCAACTTTTTCTTAGTGTATCTTTATCCCATTTCCTTTCAAAATACAACTCAATTCTCATCTCTCCATGAAGCCTTTTTAGGTCTCTCTAACTCTCCCTGAGTTCTTCTAGAGCAACGTCAATCTTACTTACAACTGAATTATCGGCATAGAAGAATTCAGTGTTGGGGCGCCTGGATGGCTCAGGCAGTTAAGTATCTGTCTTCAGCTCAGGTCATGATCCCAGGGTTCTGGGATCGAGCCCCATGTCAGGATTTCTGCTTAGTGGGGAGTCTACTTCTCCCTCTCGCTCTCCCTCTGTGTGCTCTCTCAAATATATTTTTTTAACTATTAAAAAAAAGAGTTGAATGTTAATTTCACATGCTATCATCTCTTTTCTTATTCAGTTGCTTTAATATGAGGGAAGAACATGACCTTTTCACCCGGGCAGACTAATATGAATTCCAACTCGGTCACTATCCACCTATACAACCTTTGGCAACTTTTTGACTTCTCTCTCAGTTTCTCTGCCTTTATCATCAAATAATGCTATTGACAATTCTATAAAATACCTACACCAATATGAACACATCCCTTCCTCAAATTGTTTACAGAACTCTTGAGAATGGAAATCATGTCTTATTTTTTTCTGTACTTTCTATCCCTCATAGAAAATGGTATATATGAAGTACTCGATAAAAATTAGTGGGTTTAAGGTTGTGTTTTAAAGAGGGTGTTGGAATGTTCCATGTTTATCCAGAATTCTTCTAATTGCAAAATTCCAACATTCACTGGTCTGTATTCTCATGGTACATCCTCTCTCACTGTGCTAAGTAAAGAAGTCTAGTAATCTCCTTACAATATACTAATCCCCACAGACTGTAGTAATTATAATGGCTTCAAGGGACTTACACTGTGGAATTTGCTTCTAAGTAAAGAAAAACTTCTGAAGTGTTTTTAACTTAAAACATCTTTATTATTTGGAAGCTACACTGGCAGATTACCAAAAGCAACCCATATTAATAAGGGTATTATTAAAAAGCCTTTTAAGAAAAGAATATATCTTAGTCAAGAGCAAGCTGAATATTTAATAGTACTAAATGGTTACTTTACATTATGAATATTCTGTTCTCATGAGAGCAGACTGGCACATCAAGAGTTAGGTAAGGTTTTAGGTTAAGTTTTAATAACAATGTTTTTGAGATTTTAATAAATGCTGAAAGGAAACTATTTTCTTAAGCCAAATATTTTTTTTAATATTTTTAAATTGTTG
The DNA here is from genome assembly GCA_002007465.1 of Ailurus styani. NCBI lineage: Eukaryota > Metazoa > Chordata > Mammalia > Carnivora > Ailuridae > Ailurus > Ailurus styani. The sequence goes on from LNAC01000881.1 coordinate 506,874, forward strand.
AGTTTCATGCTAGGCAGATGGTAAAAGATGATAAAGGATTGTTAGCTTTTATTAAATCAGGTATGAATGGGGTTGGAGAATAGAAAGGTATTTCAAGTTTCTTTTCACACAGTCATGGTCACATATCAGTAAGTTAGTTTGTAAGGTAAAAACAACAATAAAACATTACAAATCTCATCCATGATATAACATTAGGTATTGAATCTTTTAGATGTCCAAGTACAATTTCTACAGAAATTTAATTTCTGAAATAGAAACACTAGAATGAAGCAAACTGTTTGTAGATATACTACCTATCTCCCAGAGGAGAAGGTCTGGCCACCTCTGACTAGAAATGGACACAGTCCAGTGGGGTGAAATGTGCAGGTGATTAGGTAGAAGCCAAAGTGCTGAGAATGTGAGAAAATCTGGAAAATTTTAGAGGAACCAGGAAACAAATGAATCAAAGGGAATCTTGGATGATCTGAATCAGAACGGAGGCTAAAGGGTTATCTTTCTAGGGGAAATAAAAACATCAAAGGGACAGAGAAAGAGGGAGGGTAGGAAAGAAACAGCAAAGGGTATGGGGTGCAGGATAAGTGGATTGTCATGTAAGACTCAGCCTTGAAAAATTTTAAAGAAGGGTTTATGCTCAGGACTAAAACTAAAGCATAAAGAGAAACACTAGATAAGGATCTATAGTAACCCAGGGATTCACATCCACAGAAACCAAGTAAAGAAACACAAAGGTTAACTAATAAGGAAGCAAGAAATGCTGTGAGTATATACTGAAAATGGCAGAAGCTATTCTCATGCCCCACATTAAAACTCTTGTTGCAGGGCAGAGAAACCTTTAAAATAAATGCATTTAGGGCGCCTGAGTGGCTCAGTGGGTTAATGCCTCTGCTTTCGGCTCAGGTCATGATCNCTCTTGTTGCAGGGCAGAGAAACCTTTAAAATAAATGCATTTAGCAACATGATCATTTCTAGCAACTCCACACTTTTTCAAATGATATCCTTTTCCTCCTGAGAGTAAACTTGTTTTCTTGTATCTCAATTAAACTGGTCCCAAATTTTCTTATATTTTTGCATAAATGACTACCCATTATTGTGTGAATAGCCATTGATAAAATGACAATTTGCAACCTTATTGACAATATTCTTGTAAATATATTAANTAAAATAAAATAAAATAAAATAAAATAAATGCATTTAGCAACATGATCATTTCTAGCAACTCCACACTTTTTCAAATGATATCCTTTTCCTCCTGAGAGTAAACTTGTTTTCTTGTATCTCAATTAAACTGGTCCCAAATTTTCTTATATTTTTGCATAAATGACTACCCATTATTGTGTGAATAGCCATTGATAAAATGACAATTTGCAACCTTATTGACAATATTCTTGTAAATATATTAAATTCACTATGTATTCTTTTTTTAAAAAGATTTTATTTATTTGACAGAGAGAGATTACAAGTAGGCAGAGAGGCAGACAGAGAGAGGAGGAAGCAGGCTCCCCGCTGAGCAGAAAGCCAGATGCTGGCCTTGATCCCAGGACCCTGAGATCATGACCTGAGGCAAAGACAGAGGCTTTAACCCACTGAGCCACCCAGGCGCCCAATTCACTATGTATTCTTACCTCTGTAATAATATCCTCAAAATTCATACAATTCTAGTGGTTGTAATTGAAAAACATATTTATTAAGTAACTACATGCTTAAAGCAATTTTCAGTGATTAACTCTGTTGTTAATGCTTTAATATTTAGTGACTTTACAATTCTTTGAATTTCTAGGTATTTTTAACATAGAAATATGTAAATTCCAAAATCACATTGAATTTTATTTTGCTGGTTTTAAAATGCAATGTGAAGGGGTGCCTGGGTGGCTCAGTGGGTTAAGCCTCTGCCTTCCACTCAGGTCATGATCTCAGGGTCCTGGGATCAGCCCCCGCATCAGGCTCTCTGCTCAGCGGGGAGCCTGCTTCCTCCTCTCTGCCTGCCTCTCTGCCTACTTGTGATCTCTCTCTAATAAATAAATAAAATCTTTAAAAAAAATAAAATAAAATGCAATGTGAAGTCATTTACGTGATTATCCATTATAATAAAAATATACATAAGGTAATAATATAAGGTTATGTTTGATTAATCAAACAGAGGCTAAGAATTTTACTAAATTGATGTTTTCAACAGCAATTATTTCAGAAACTTAAAATATTAACCAAAAGGAAAAAAAACCTACCCAAAAAATTATATGGCCTCTCTCCAAGAATACCATCATCCTAAACACTAGTAAATTAAATATACTGTCTATATAGGTTAAACTATTTAAATAAAGTTGGTATATGGTAAACCTTAAAAAAGTTTTAAAAACTGATACTTAAGATTATTTTAACATGTACAAAAAAATACCTGCAATTTGACTATACTAACATAATTAGGTACTTTTTCTTTAGACCTATTTTTATTGCATTTAATTATTACTATAAAAATTATTTTAAAAATCACAGAAGGAAGGCTTAATTGAATTATATTCTTTAAACATATACCCACATTTCACTTATACCGATCTTAGCAAGAGAGCTAAAATTTGAGAATATTTTCTCTTTAACTGATAAAAAAATTGATTAAAAAAATGCCATAAACTTTTAAACACCTATATTATTATTTTATTGTATTTATATATTATATTTATAAATATTTATATTATTGAAGGTGTCATTTCCAAAAATTGTTGTGGCAAGGTTCTAAAGATATGGTATACTGTTTTATAATCTAGGATTATATATTTACATTTTCCTCTGTATTGCTATTTTAATTTTCCTGTTCTTTGCAATATGAGTTATACTTGTAAACTCATATTTTGTAACTCCATTCTTAAATTCTGGAAATGAACATCTCTAGCTTTATCTTGGTTTTCCCTAGAGATTTCAGTATGGAACTAATGACCCTCTGGTATCACTTATTCCCAGTTTATCATCTCAATTACACTTCTACTTCTTGAACTCACCTTGCTTCACCCTTCACTACAAAATTTTTAACCTCAACAACCCTCACTATTCAGATTCCCTCCCCTATTACAACCAGGCCTTTAAGTTTAAAACAACTCTCAGATATTTCTCTGTGCTTCACTCTACTTTAACATCTACCGTATTTGTTTGCCATTACAATGGAACCCTACAATTGCAATCTATTTACATATCTGTCCTCTCCAACAGACAATACAACTCATGAGGTCAAAAAGAGTTCTTATTTATTGTTTTATTTCTATAACTAATACAGCAACTGATAAAAGTATAATGACTGTTCACTGAATGAATAAATAAAAGCGGACAGAGTTTCTTCCCCTTTCCAAGACAGTTTGGTTCTAAGCCATCCTCAAAGGAGTGAGTCAACAATAGGGTAAATAATAGCACAGTTTCAGGAATTGAATTCAAGCACATTCCCCAAACTACATATTTTGGGCACAGCCATAACCAAACCAACAATTAGATTAAAATCTTTTTTAAGAACAGGAGTCTTTTTTTTTTTCCTATTCTTACAGGGCTTAGAATACTTTTAGGCACATTTTAAACAAATAGCCTTTAGCGACTTCAAGTGTAGGTATAGCACTGGCTAACTGTGTTTAGTGGTATAGCACTGGCTAACTGTGTTTAGTGAAACTTAGTATTTGAGGATCTAGAATCCTCATAAACAGTGCCAAGTAGATAATGGACTCATCTTTGAAGCTGATGATTAAAACTAAAAGAAAAAAAAAAAGAAAGAGAGATGTAATTGGTGATTTTCAAAATGTTCAAATTGTGAAACACCTATACATCTTTGTAGTTTTGGCAAAAAACATGACAAAATATTTCATTGATCATCATTCTGACTGATGGTCTATCTCTGAATGTTATCATATTCACAAAACAACTATCGGGTCCAAAAGACTCAAAAAAGATAATCCAAAACCATGCCAATATTCAAGAGGCAGCAAAGGGTAACTGGGGGAAATTGGATATAGGGTGGTGGGTGAGAAAATTTGGATTTCTATATAACAAAGAGTAAAATATCCCAAAAACCCTCTTCAGATAAAGTCACATTCCACATAGCAATTGCTTTGATTTCTCTCTTCTCTCTTCCTTCTCTGTAAGAATTCTAGGCTACCTCTCATTTTCTTCTTTTTATTTCTAGACCTATTAATTAACATTGTTTTACTGGGTCTATTCTTTTAAGTCTGCTTCTAAAAACACCCAGTTAGCTGTGTGTCCTTTCTTATGTAACTCAATCTACCATAATTGCTACTTCATCTCTCCCATCCATTACCTTGATTATCAAAAAGAAGATCTCAAGAGCCAGCAATACAAGCATAGATTCTTAAGTGAAAACCGTTGAAGAAAAAATTACAACTATTCCTTGAGCTTTTTTGCGATTGTCATCATATCTTACATAACTAGTTATAACTTTTTGTGTTAAAAATACAAGTGTTAACCATTAGAATGGATTCTGGCATATACAAACAATAGTAAGAGTAAAAATTTGAAGAAAAGTTTTAAAACCTTAAAAATTTAATAAACAAGTTATTATTTCCCTTTATGATTTGAAAAAGAAAAAGCCCTTATTCTATTTGTGCTACAGAATATCTTTACATAGTTCCTGAAATGCTAAGCCACATTGGTTTCACAACTTTTAGGTTAATAGAACGTAGTAATTCAGGAAGCAGTCACAACTGCCAGAAAGGCTTGTTGTTGACCCAAAGATGTGACATCTTAAAGATGCGTGTCAGCCCCTGACAAATATGAACCAGGGCAACAGCAGACACCTAGCTAGGAAAAGTGAAAGAAAAGTGCATCCAAATTCAACACTTTGCCAAAAGAGATGTTTAGCAGCAATGGCTAGAAAATCCCAAAAATTTCAAAAGAATGATCTTTTTTTCAGTATGTCAAGGCCAACAAAGCATTACCAGTGAATATACTTTCTGTCCCCCACTTCATTCCTACTTTGTTGATAACAAATCCAGAAAGTCAAGTGGTATGATAAAATGCTCAAACACCCATTAACTATTAGTCCTAACCTTCTTTGGAGGGCAAATCTAGAAAAACAAAGTTAGGGAACATGTAATAATCTAGGCCTACCTCCCTTGCCATCCACATGACCTTGGTGAAGTTACTTAACCTTCCTCCATCTTAGATCTCTCATTTTTAAACAAGAGTGATAACAGAAAATACCTCTTTATCATTGTGAATTAAATTAGATAATACATGTAAAGTATCTAGAAAAGCTTTAGACAGAAAGCAAATATTTAATCAATGTGAATTAAAAACATGTAGGGTTGCCTGGACAGCTTAGTCGGTTGAGTATCCGACTCTTAATTTCAGGTCATAATGAAATTATGAAATAACCCACTCAGGTCATAATCTCAGGGTCGTAAGATCAAGCCCCATGTTGGGCTCCACACTGGGCATGGAGCCTACTAAATAAATATTCTCTCTCTCCTTCTCCTTCTGCCCACGTGCGTGCACACTTTCTCGTTCTCTAAAAAAACAAAAAACAAAAATAAATGAACAACATGTAGAAAAAGTGCAGGTGTACAGATTCCAAATTGAAGTTCTCTTTATTCCTCTTTGCACTAGTAGAAGCCACTATCTAACTCCTTGATCAAAAGTAAAAATATAATTTCCCCCATATTTTCATCAATATCGAAAGACTTAATTATAGCACACAGATGAAGAAAGTAAACCAAATCTAAGGCCTAGGAAACAGAAATATATAAATTCTAAATCAATTAAGAATTTTGTTCTCTTTCTACATAGCTATTTGCTCCCCTGCTAAATATAATTGTTAAGAAATACTTTATATTATCTATATTTATATTAAAAACTACTTATCACATTTACCTGTCTTTATCAATGCAATGATTAAATTTTGCTTCATAAATAAAAATATCATAAAACTTCATTACTAATGTATGAGAAAGCACAAATAAATTTAAAGATGATTTTGATTGTAAACAGCCATCACTAAATTAAGTGGCAAAAAATTTGAGAAGTAATAATCACATGTTTCTCCTCTTAGAAAATATATAAAAACAAAAATATATAAAAATAAAATAAATCCAAACAAACACATGAATAAAAAAATAATCTCAAATTGTGACATATCTGAATAATTTTCTTGGTTTCTTACTCCTGGGTAAAGATATAAACTGTTTTAGATTATTCAATTAATCAGTTCTCTAGTGACCTGAAATATTAACATACTTATCTAAACCACTGTTCCTGACACTCTCTAATCCACCATTTTTTAAGAACATGATTCTTCTTACTTTTATATTCAAATACTGATTTATTGTAAATTCAGTGAGTAAAATTCTCAGGAGACTCTCCTTATAAACTATGGAAGAACAAAAGGAATTGTTTTTTGTCATAGATCAAAAGGTAGCAACACATCTTTGCAGCACCCTGCTGCTTCTGAATTAATTTAGCTTATTTATGACTCATTGGACTCTCTTCTTGTCACTGCTTAAGTCACTTCCTACCACAGTGAGGGTTTTGATGTCTTAACTTTTTTTTTTTTTCCAGATTGCTAGAATACTGTTTAGGATACTGGTACTCTCACATTTAAATAAAGAATAAGCTTTAGAAGTTCTTTTCCAAATGTAATACACAATCCATTGGTGTTAACTTTTACATAGAGAAGGATAAATGTTATCATTAAGAATTTAAAAAAAAACTTAATTTTAATTACCTGTTTGTCCAAAATGTCATTATCAGATGCAGAAATGATAAAGAATATATATGAATCATGCTATTATCATCATTAAATATTAATGCAACATGATAATTTATTGTGCCAGACCACATAAAATACATAAACACATAAAATACCAATCTTTCAAATTAGGAAAAGAGAAAAGGAAAAGCACGTTAATGAAGGAAAGGCCTTCTGTTTTGCACTCAGGAGAAAATAAGTAAGGCAGTCCGTCAATAGATACTCCAGTGAGAGGATAACAAACTGAGCTTGCCATCAAAAAGAAGGTCAGCCTGAGAGGACCCACAACTTTCTACACCCATAAATTTCACCAACTTATACCATTCCCACTTTACCACACTCCATCTTCTAAGACAACATCAGGGCTTTTATTATTATTATTATTTTTCACCTTCTAAATCAGGAGAAAAGACCTCATATTGATATTCTTTCTATCCAATGCAAAATTTCTCTTATTGCTTGAAAAACTGTATTGTACAGAAAGGAGCCCTTTAATTTCACACAGTTAAAAGTTTTAAAGTGATTATTATAGTGATTATGTTTGAATTAATTACAGCATAATGTAAACAGTTAATCAAGTAACAACTATGCAAACACTGTATTTCTGTTACCTCATTTATAACATTTGAATAAAAAATAATATCTCTAAGAGTTGATGGGAGTAATAAATGATTTATTACCTCCAAGCCATTAGAACAGTGCTTGGGAGATAGTAAGTGCTAAATAAATGTTAACTGTTAATAAAATCCGACTACACAATCTGTTCTTATTCTACAAGGAGGAAGGGTTTAAAGAGCAGGTAGATACTGTAAACTACAGTAACTCAAAGATCATCGGTGAGAAAGAAAAGCACACAGGATGAGCAAATGCATGAAAGGAAACTTTTAAGACTTCACAAGTTTATGGAGAGCAAATTCACTTTTGTCTTTACATTCACTTAAGATACAACATCACAAGCTGTGCATTTTTATCAAGCATCTTCATGGGCAGGCAGTTTTATTTTTGCATGATTTATATCTTTGGTGGCTTATCTTTTTGGCAGCTGGATTTGAATTTTAAAAGTCTTAGTTTCTAGTATTAACTGTGGTATACGTGGCATCTGGCAAAAATATCACAGCAAAGCCTACTGATGGTTTAGTCACATGGTTGACCGAGAGACCTAGGATCACTGATAGATTGTTCCCAATTTCGCTTTACTTCAGAATGGTTTGGTTTTTTGTTTTTTGGTTTGTTTTTGTTTTTGTTTTTTTGTCTAAATCTTCATCAATTTCCTTTCTCTCCAGTCTTCCTTTGCAAAGCTATTTTTTTTTCCACCAGTGCTTTCCATTCTATTTCTTCTCGTAGCCCCCAATATCAAGCCTCATTACCTATTTTATCTTCCTTGTGATTCTTCAAGATTTCCCTCTCCAATGGAGTCTCTCTCCACGTCTAAACAGCCATTACACGCATTCATTAACCCCATTTCCAGTGGCTTTTATAACTGCCACTTGATAAAAACTGGTGTCCCAAGGGGTTTCCAATGACCTCTTACTAATCAACCCTAATAGGCTTTTCTTACAGGACTGGAGAATTTGGTCATCTTTGTTTAGAAAAATCTCACCTTTATTGGATTCTTTCTCACTGAACTCTCCTGATGGTTCTCCTAATGTTTTATTGCTCTATCTTGTTCCTTGGCTATAGATTCTGACTCTACGCCTTTTCTATTTCTCTAATCTCTCCTTTGTAAATTCAACCCACAATCGTAGGTTCAACTGCCATCTTTACATGCATTACTATGATATCTATAGCATCAACCCCATTAGGTCTGACGTCTAGATAAATTTTTAGTCTCACGTTTCTGATTTCCAAGTGGAACTGTCTCCAGTCTACCCCCCACTCCTTCAGCAAGTTACAGTATCATTTTAAGGATTTACTATTAGGTGACAATGTGCACTGGTTTGAATGCAACAATTATATGGATTCAAATCCTATTGTGCTCTTTCAGGTTGTGTGATCCTAGGTATGTTACATAAGCTCTTCAAGTGTAAATTTCCCTATGTGTAAAAGGAGAATAACAACACTGCCTACCATAAGATGGTTATTAAAAGCACAGCATATAAAATATGCAAATTGCTTGACACAGTGAACGGTCATCTTGTAAGTTTCAATAACATTAGACACTAAGATTTTAATTATCATTCTTATCAAGTAGGTTTTATCAATAAGAGTAAAAATGGCTTCAAACAATGTCTGAAACAAAGTGATTCTTGATATATGTCAAGCATTATTTCTTATTCTAGCAAAACATATCAATCTGTATATCAAGCCTGGAGATCACTATGTTAAAACAGAATACTGAGATTACAGTCAAGAGAACTGGATGTAAAAACTAGCTCCAAAATGTAAAGCAACGTTGGTAAACTAGCTAAATTAAACTACTGAAAAATTGAACTCCCAGCACCCTAACATTCAATGTTTCTATGATAGCTAACTCAGTGTATCTAAATATTAACTCTCCATCAAATCCCCCTTTAAATTTTTTCCTACTGTGTTCTGTCTCTCTAGTAGAGAAACAACCATCTTCCTAGACATCTAAGCTAGACATGCCCAAACTGCCTCATGTTTTCTTCCCCATGTCAGAATATGACATCACCATTCAACCAGGAGCTAAAGCCAAAAACTTGAATTCACTTGGTAATTCACTTGAATTACCATTTTCAAAAACCTAGCACTGACAAATTTAAAATCCTAATAGCAACTCTTAGTTTATTAATTTACTGCACAAAATATTTAGTCCTTTACGTCATCTACAGAATAAATCCCAAATTTCACTGTCTTACTTTCAAGGTATTTCACCATCTGATTCCAATTTATCCTTCTGCTGTCATTTCCTACAACTTGCCTTCAGGCACTCTCTACCCAGCAAACTGAACTACATCGTGTTCTAAACTACATATACATGGTATTTTCTTTCCTTTGTATGCTCACACAATCCACCGTGCCTGACTGTCCTTCCTGATGTCTGAATGTCTAAATCACACTCTAGCAGACATTGGAGACTGCCTACTCAGGATCCATTTTCCCTTTCCCATTTCCAACAATACATGCATTCTCAGTGCAGTATCCCAAAACTCTGCCCATGCCCCTGAATATTCAGAAAAAATCAAGTCCCATTTCCAACTCCAGGGATAAACCTTGGCTCACTTAGGCCAATATGCACATCCCTCTACTCTGGCCACAGAATAACAGTAAACATGTATCTTAGGCATTCCAATCAAGGTTGATCTCAGAACACTTCCTTGAAGTACTAGGACAGTCTTTCTTCTTCTAGAGATTGTTATGCACAGTTATGAGTCTCAGAATTCACTCCTGCCACCCTCCTACAAGTCAAGGAAAAGAGCAGAGCTGATAGCATCAGAGAGAAACAGAGCAGAAACTCTAAATGAACTGTATCTCTTCACTGTTCTCTGTGTGAATTCTCTTCAGTTGTAAGAACCAGTCAATTCTCTGTGTTATTTAGGATACTTCAACTACCCACTTGTAGGCAAAAACATTTTAAATTGACATACATACATATATTTCATGACCAAATTCAAATATACAGCTGGAGTTAAGCTCTCCTTTAAAATCATATGTTTTTATATGAATTTTTATATTTGCATTCTAATTAGTGCATTAGGATATATGGTGGATCTGTCATAACTACTCCCTTAGAACACAAACCCATCAGTGACAGATTGATGTCTATTTCATCTTGGTATCTTTCACAATGCTTTGTACATTGTAAGAATAGGATAAATAACTTTAAATTGAACACCAGAAAAACAGAAAAAGAATAATGTAGTTATCCCCTAGAACCAATTATTTTTAGTAAAAATATAAAATTACTATCTCAGTTTTCTCCCAAGTTGTATTCTTTGCAACATGCATCTCCTTAATCAAACAAAATACTGTGAAATTTTACCTATTGTATTCTAGAGTTTTCTAGAGTTTTAAGATTTAAAAGCATTAAAAGAGGGCACCTGGGTGGCTCAGTTGGTTAAGTGTCTGCCTTCAGCTCAGGTTATGATCCCAGGGTGCTGGGATCGATTCCCACATCAGACTCCCTACTAAGCAGGGAGTCTACTTCTCCCTCTACCTTTACCCCTCCTCCCTGATTGTCCTTTCCCTCTCTCATCTCTCTCTCAGACTCTCTCTCAAATAAATAAAAATCTTTATTAAAAAATTAAAAGAAATGTGTATATTAAATATTAAATGCCCATTAATCTCTTTTGTAGCTTCAATATCAGTATTCTATTCTAAATGACGGATTTAAAATTTAAATCATAAAGAAAAAACACCAGATTGTAGATTTTATAAATCCTATAGAATCACTTAAAATTAAACATCTTTGAACAGTTAGGTATTGAACATACTGTATCTAAGTAATTCCTAAACTGAACATTATATACTTTTTGCAGAAACCCTGTGTCACCGTGTTTCTTGATAAATCTAAAATACAGTAATGACAATATATTAAAATGTTACCCAGACAATTTCACCTGTATTGGCTTCTATTATTCTATTTCTTTTATTCACTATGATTTCATTTTACATAGGTACAATTTTCTTAGGTATATTTGAAAGTGTTTCAGGCACGAATTTTCATTATTCGACAAAAGGAGGACTTGAGTTATAATTGCTTTGACAGCTTTGCTTTAAATCTTTCATATTCTCATTCATGCTAATCAGCCAAGCAAGTCTTTGTCAACCCAGAGCGTGATCATGGCAACTTTTATTGAATCAAATGCTTTACTTTTGTGAAGGAGGGAGAAAAAATATAATAATCCATTCAATAAGATTTTAGTGATGATATTTTAAATAAATTTCAACCACAAAACAATAAAAGAATACCAACATGATGAGAAATATTGGCTAAATATGTTTGTTCTTGAATTAATAACTATTTAGATTCCTAAACAGACCAGTTATTAAAGTCTTCTATACCTAAATACTACAGGCACTACATCAAATATATTTTCTATAAAGATATTTAGATCTACTACAGCTGGATTACTTAGTAAGATAATTGGTTTTTCTTTTTAATAATTACAGTGTCATAAACATGAAAAGATCATGTTGTCAGTACTGGTTTTAACAACATATTGCTTATTACATTCAGGACATTGACGGGGTGATGAAGACGAATGGGGTACAAGTACAAACAAATGTTTTTATGTTCAGAATGCTTCACATGCTAGTAATGACCTTTAAAAAAAATGCTAGTTTCTACACATACACAACTGGTCACAAATCATGAATCTCTTTTATTTAAAGTGACAAGACGCAGGATTGATGACATGTGTCCCCACTAATGACTAGGCAAGAACTTATCAGAAATCTGTGAAACCCCACATTTTTCTCATATCTGCAACTAACATTACTGTGGCGTCCCTATTCGAATGAACAGAAAAATACATCTTAAACACAGACAAATTGACTTTTATTTGTTTGGAAAATCAAATACAGCTCAGGAAGTGAGCATAAACACTGGTGATTTCAGACTCTTTTATTGCATTGTCCCATCTATAAAGTTTCTTTTACAATGGGAAACATAAGGTGATGGATTTTAAGTATGATACAGACAACTGAGAAAAAAATGCTGGTCTGCTTTCCACTTTATTAGATGTTTCTATTTTTCCTGTATCACTAAATATTTTAGTGAAGTTTTAAATAATTTCAAGATCAATAGGTTTGTGATAATAAAAATTTCGGCTAAGAACAAGTCTATTTCTGATTTTTAAAAATTATTTAAGCAAGTTTTTTATTATTTAAACAAGTTCATTATAAATAGCATTTCCAAAATTGGAAAGGAGAGGAAGTTATTCATGAGTTTATTTATAATTTCAATTTGTTACTTTTCTTTCCCAAGGACAAACACATTTTCTAGGAATCACTACATGTTAGGCTTGACTAAAAGGAACATCAGACATTTAGCTACTAAACCATCTGCCCTAAGTTATTTCCCAGTTGATATTGGGTTAACAGCACTACCTCCAAAATGAAGATCAAGTGTACTCTTTACTAACAAAAAAGAAGTACACAATTTCACCCCTATCAACTTCCACTGTTTTTTTGAAAGGGGTATCAAATGGCATGGCCTTACAACAACAACAACAAAAATATGCAAATGTTTAAAAGAAAAACTGCAGCTGGCATCCATGTCTACACAGTGAAGTGGTTAGGAGCATGGATTCTGCACCCTACCTCATGGATGAGGCCCTGCTCTGTATGAACCTGGGTATTTACACTTAACATCTGTAACCCTCAATGTCCTCATCTGTAGTATACAGAAAATATCACCTACTCCATCAGGTTATTGTGAGGACTGCATTAGAATGTGTAAAATTCTTCCAACTGGCTGGTAAGTCCTAAAAGTGATATTGATACTGGTTATTAGCTGCATTTATAAGTATCACTGGATTTCTAAGAACTTAATGCAAAGTTCTTACAAAATCAAAATACCCTTCTTACAAAATCAAAATCCCCTTCACACTCTAAAATACAGTTCATTACTTATATACTTTATTAAGGATATGATCCATGTATAAAACAAAACATCCAGACAAGTGGCTCAAGGAATCAAAAGACAATATTCCTATTCCTATGTCCCAATGGAGGAAAGCAGACATACAGGGAGTTTGTGTTAGGGGTTCTGCTTGATAGCACGAGAGAATGTAACAGAGAAAAGAACTGTTTAGCTAAAGCCAGAAGCACTAATCAACAGTGAGAGCACAGGAAATACATTTAATTTCTATTCTCATGTGTGTCTACTGTAAAACCAAAATCAAAACAAAAATAACTGTCCAGTAAGGCTCAAGTGAGATAGAGTTTGGATAGGAGTTTATAGTCCACATCTTCTCCTGAGGAATGTTGTAGATAGATCCCTTACCTCTCTGATGAAAAAGCCCTTTACTCCATGACCATGAGCACATCTGTGTCAACACTGCACTCTAAAATATACATTTTAGGGCACCTGGGTGGCTCAGTGGGTTAAAGCCTCTGCTTTCGGCTCAGGTCATGATCTCAGCGTCCTAGGATCGAGGCCCGCATCGGGCTCCCGGCTCAGCAGGGAGCCTGCTTCCTCCTCTCTCTCTGCCTGCCTCTCTGCCTACTTGTAATCTCTCTCTCGCTCTGTGTCAAATAAATAAATAAATAAATAAAAAATACATTTTATAGAGAATAAGCATTCATTTGTGCATTGTTTTTACTATGTGGTCGACCCAGGTATAGTAATCATGCAAAACATTTGTACCTAATTTTTTTTTATTCTGACTGAGTAATTTTTTCAAAGTAAATCCATGGACACTCCAGGAGATCTACAAACTACTGGAACCTACAAACACTATTTTTTTTTTTTTTTGCTTATGAATACAAGCTTATTTGGGAGAAAAAAGAAGGACCATTAATTTTCTCAACTCCCAAAAGGTGACTGTTAAGGTAAAAAGTTAAATTACTAAAACTCCCCTTTGAAACAATCTTCTAATAAATTATCTTGCTCAAAATTAATCACATTCTAACTTATATAAGTTCACAATCTTAAGTACTACTTTTTTCATTTAATAAAGTCACATTAGTATAGCCAATGGAATGGCATTTCTGTTTTCCAATATAAATGCAAAAATTATTTTATTTTTTTATAAAGATTTTATTTATTTTATTTGACACAGAGAGAGAGATTACAAGTAGGCAGAGAGGCAGGCAGAGACAGGGAGAGGAGGAAGCAGGGCAGAGAGGCAGGCAGAGACAGGGAGAGGAGGAAGCTCCCAGGACCCTGAGATCATGACCTGAGCCGAAGGCAGAGGCTTTAACCCACTGAGCCACCCAGGCACCCGCAAAAATTATTTTAAATATTTATGTTTATTGATTATTCTTCTCACTTTCAAATGTAAAATAATTTTGTCAAGAAGATTTTCTAGGATTTTAACGCTCTTGCATCCACCACATTAAATTCTTCAAATACTAATAGTTTGAGGTATGTATTTAATAAAATCATTTTTCAGAATAATTTATGGTAGCCTTTTGGGTACTTGCATATTGCCAAAATTACTTACATTTTTTTCTTTTATTATTTTTAAATTGAAGTATAGTTGACACACAATATTACATGAGTTTCGGGTGGCCAATATTATTTTTATATCTGTGGGTATCAGATGCCAAAATACCAGGTATAGATATTATTATTTTAATAAACCAGAAATAATTTCTGGCTTGTAAAGTTCCTTTTTCAGTGGAACACTTTATTTGATATAAGCAGTTAAATAAGATAAAATTACAACTTATTCCAGCACACACAAGCTATCATTGACACATTGATTAATTTTTCTGTGTCTCCATTTTTACAAGCAGTTATGGGAATTAAAAACAATCTAATTCACAAGGTTGTTCTGAGAATAAAACAAGACCATGAAAATTGAGCACTCAGCACTGTGCCTTGCATATAAAAAGTACTCAGTAACTGTTAAGTTTAAGTTTTTAAACAGTTTTGAAAATGAAGTAGCAAATAAGTAAATCACTGAATAAATAGAAATAAGGTAATAAATAAATAAAATGACCAAAATAGAGGTAGCAGCCTAAAGATAATCAAAAGAAACACTGTTTTAACTTCATAAATTATTGAGATAATGAAAATGAATATTTAATCTTACACATTACTTTTATAAGGATATCTTAGTGACTTAAAAGGAAGTAATTCATGTGTGTCTTTAGAGATAAACAGCATTAATGCTGATCTGACAAAAGTCAAATATATAAGAGCCTGGGCAAAGCAATGCCACATCCTCAAATTAAGGAAAATTGTTCATCTTCTATTCTAGTGAAATATTTTCAAAAGCATGCTGTTCTAATAGATGCATTATTGTTTGGATAGACAGTCATCAACTATGAAGATATCTCATGAACATTATCGAGTCACATCAAAATTGGTAATATAAAGTTATACTGATTTAGCCAACTTCAATAACAACTAAAAGTTGACAAATTACCAATACTTAACTAAATTTTCCAACTCCCTACTTCCCTCTTTTATTACTTAACTCACGTCTTTCTTGTGATCTATTCTTTGAACCAAGTACAAGCTGACAAACCAAACTTGCCAGGAATCAGAATGACGGTAACTACTTTTCCAGGAGAAATCAGGGGTAATAAGTACGTAGGACAAAAGATTTTAAGGGGGGAAAAATCTATAGATCAGATCCTATACATTTATTAAATTTAGACATGAGAAAAAGCATAATATAGGAAAAGTATATTATTTTTAAAACATTATTTTACACTCTATAAAAATGTAAAGACACTTTAAACATTAAATATTCTTCTGACCTTCTATTCTTACACCGTAGATTAAAATTCTACATCTGTGCTTTATAAATTTGGTTCCACTTTTCAAAAAACTAGAAGAATATAAAAAATGAGGAGGTTATAGAATCATA
Source organism: Ailurus styani (assembly GCA_002007465.1). NCBI lineage: Eukaryota > Metazoa > Chordata > Mammalia > Carnivora > Ailuridae > Ailurus > Ailurus styani. The sequence goes on from LNAC01000881.1 coordinate 523,053, forward strand.
CATCAAAAGAATAGTATTTATCTCACTTGTTCTTTTTCACTACTTTAGCTGGATATTTTACTTTGAAACATTTTTCCCATTCAAAGTTTATCTTCTATTTAAGTCTCAGGAAGGTAAGAGTGTTACTTCCTAGATGCCTATTAGCACTTAGCTCTCAGCAAATGCCAACTACAAAGCTATATAATAGTGGTTCACAAATTATTTCAAAATCTCTCACTTCTTTCATCATCTGCCAATGTTACAAGAGAAAAACTGCATCCTAAGAAAATGCCTATGATTGCATGTATCATCCTAATATGAAAACACCAGTCATATTTTTCATTTTATTAATCTGTAGAATTTTATTTTTGTTTTTATTGCACATATTAACCAAGGATACTCAAACCAAGTTTGAACTCCAGACTTAAAAAATTCCCAAAGGGGCACCTGGGTGGCTCAGTCAGTTAAGCATCTTCCTCTGGCTCAGGTGATAATCTCACGGTACTGAGATTGAGCCCCATGTCAGGCTCCCTGCTCAGCAGGGAGCCTGCTTCTTCCTCTCCCTCTGCCCCTCCCCCTGCTTGTTCTCTCTCCCTCCTTCTGTCAAATAAATAAATAAATAAATAAATAAATAAATAAATAAAATCTTTAAAAAAAATTTCCAAAGGATGATGACATAGTAAAGGAAAAAAAGGCTTTTGATTATGAGACACTTCGCAGACTGAAAATACACTAACATAGTCAAAACAGTAATAAAACGCCTGTAACACCATCTTTAAAACAATGATTGCATAAAGATCATATTCCTCTAACAATTCAGACATTTGTAGTCAGTTCCTATATCCACAGATTGTGAATTTAGAAAACAAAATCACTTTTACCTCAACAGATATTGAAATGGTAAATAGAGAGACTCAGCCCAAGTCTATGGACAATGTGAATTTAAATATGCTGTACTGGAGAAACAGGACAGCAATGAACTTTTATTTTAAAGGGAAGAACATATAATGCAAAAGGCAAGCAGAACCACAGTTATTGTTTCTTTTACCCTTCTTAATTTTTTTTATAATGTAACTCTTTAATTATTTAAGTGTTATTTTGATTATGTGGCCTTCTACATTCACTTAGTTGGGGTTACCCTATGCATAAAAAATGATGTGTTTTGTTTGTTAAATTGGAAAGGTGCTCAAGTCTCAGATTTTGACTTGAAATCTAATTGGGGCATACAAGATGAGAATATTTTAAAGGTAGAGGTAACAAAAGAATAGGATTAGCATTTCAAATGTCATCTAGAAAACAAAATTAATGTTTTAAATATTTTTATCATATTACCTGATATCTGGAAGTTTATTGGCCATCTGACTTTTCTTCTCAAAATTATACATAGCCAGAAAACTGATTTTGTTTACTAAAAGAAACATAATAATGGTCCCAAAACTCTGTAGAAATATTACTCAAGAAGTAATTAATTTGGATGAGCTGATCCCTTTGGCTGATTTTTATTATGATAGATAATAAGAGTTTAATTATTGGATGATACAAAAAAGTATATAAATGATCAAAATGAATTAATGGAACATCTGAATTCACAAAGGGAAACTAAGCCTTAGAATAAAATATCTTAAATGAAATTCTTCCACAGGTATATTACCTAGTGATTACAATAGTCTGAATTTCTGAAATTGGTTCCATGTAATTGTGGTGTACAGAAGTATAAAAAGCCTATGTGACCATACTGTATTCTCTAAGCACACTAAACAGCCAAGGTCACGTAAGAATCCAGTTGTCATTTCATGCCTGAAATGAGGACTAGATACGCATGCTGTAATTATATTCCACTACCTTATCACTTCTTTTTCCTTATTACTTAAGCTTTGACTCAGCTGTTTCACTATATCCATTGACTAAATCAGTGTCCACATTCACAAAAACTTCTACCTTACATCCAGGGCAGTGGCAGGGAAGCAAATATTAATAGATGGTGGTGGGATGAATGTCACCCGAAGTATACAGTGATCCACGTGTATCTGACATAATGTTTCACTTAAAATATACCGTGGCTAACTGAACACACACACACACACATAAATCTAGTCACCTACAAGTCATATTAAATGGGAAACAACAAAGATGTTATCCACAAGGCTTGAAATCATAAGTAATCCCATGAATAGTACAGGTAGCCCTCCACAATAGGGTTGCCTTAGCAAGAATATGAACATCACCTAGCTATAACTTGACCAGGCAAAGTGTGGGAGTAAGCTCAGGGAAGCTGTGAGCTAACTAAAGTAAAATTTCAAGAAACAAATTCAAACTGCTAAGTTGTGGCAGCAACAACAATAGATGGAACATGTGGAACATGACAAATATTCTCTATCTTTCACTTAAAAAAATTATAGGGTACCTGGATGGCTCAGTCGGTTGAGTATCTGCCTTCGGCTCAGGTCATGATCCCAGGGTATAAGGACATGATACCAGGGTATAAGGACAGAGCCCCACATGGAGAGCTCCTGGCTCAGTGGGGAGCCTGCTTCTCCCTCTACTGCTCCCTCTGCTTGTACTCTCTCTCTCTCTCTCTGTCAAATAAATAGATAAATAAAATCTTTTTAAAAAATTATCTTACAGCTGGGGTGCTGAAGTAGTCTTATAAGCAGTGGGTATACAAATAAGTTTGAGAGGATTCAATATGAAAAGAATTTATAGTTCTTGCACATGTATTAAGGATGTCAGCAAGCCAAAAGCAAATATGGGATCTAGGGCACAGCTCAGGCTGAGTGATTGTGGGCGATTCACAACCTCTCTGAGCACAGTTTATTTCCCTATAAAATGAACAAATATTCTTTTATTCTATATTAAATTTAGCAGCTAATACAACTCCTTTCCAATCTTTTTTTTCCTTTTTTCTTTTTTTCCTCCCCAGAAGAAATTACCCCCAAATTTGGTACACAACATGCATTTTTATACATACTGCATATCTATATACAATACGTCATTTTGATGTGCATGTTTAAGACTAATATAAATGGTTTTAACTCTAACAAGTGTTTTTCTGTGAAATCATTAAGATTGTCACTAGTTATTTACTACTGTAAAAAAATGCTGCATTGCAGTTTTTAATGTATTTAATGTATTTTAATGTATTCCGATGCATAAATGCAAAAATTTCTTTAATATAAAACATAGGACTGGAACTACTTGATTACTGACTCTTCATAACTGTAACTTTACTACATTACCAAAGGGTTCTTCAAAGTGTTTATAATGATGTACAATCTCACAAGAAATGCATATGCTCCAAATATAAAATACTCCATATTCCCACCAAAACTCAGTAGTGCCAAACTTTTTCTTTTGTCATTTTTATTATGAGCTCTATAAAATGACATTCCACTGTTTTAATGTGTATTTACCTACTAATAAGACTGAGTATATTTTCATGCTTATTTGCCAGTGAGTTTCCTCTATTATGAGCTTCCAGTCATATCTTTTAATCCATTTTTGTTCTATTGGGCAATTAGTCGTACTACCATTGGGCTATTGGCTTTCCTCATATATTCTAGTACTTAACTAGTTATATTTATTGTAAATATTTTCTTTTTATCTGTGGTTTGTTTTTGATGTTCAGATATTGTTAATTTTAATTTAAAAAGATCAATAGGGGCATCTGGGTGACTCAGTTGGTTAAGCGTCCGACCCTTGGTTTTGGCTCAGGTCAAGATCTCAGGTTCTGTGGCCTAGATCCCACAGAGGAGAGATCTAGGCTGGAGGGCTGGGCAGAAACACTCAAAATCTATGCAGCTTACAACACAAAGTTCTAAACAAAAGCATAAAAATGGGGCGCCTGGGTGGCTCAGTGGGTTAAAGCCTCTGCCTTCAGCTCAGGTCATGATCTCAGGGTCCTGGGATCGAGGCCTGCATCAGGCTCCCTGCTCACAGGGAGCCTGCCTCCTCCTCTCTCTCTCTGCCTGCCTCTCAGCCTCTTGTGATCTCTCTCTCTCTGCCAAATAAATAAAATCTTTTTTAAAAAAAAGGCATAAAAATGTTTTTATAAAAATCTTATATGCCTAAAAGGACATGTAAAATTCCTAATAAAAAAATAACGGAAATGCATAAACTTTTCGCTTTTTAAAAAAATATGAAAGTAGATTTCTGAAAAGGGTATCCCTCTCTTGTATTTTGGATGTGCCTGCATTAGTATACTTTGAATTCAGCTATAGTTACTTGCTACAACTAAATATGAATATGCTATGGAAAAAAATCACATGTGAACCAACTTCAATATTTTACTAACTTAATTCCCGGATTTACCAGTTTAGGAGCTAATTTATACTATAGAAAAATGCACTGTAGCAGAACAACCTGTACTTAATTGTCTGGAGCCACCAAGGTACTGCTCACACCTCAGAGTGTAGCAAAGGAAATTCCCCAGGCGGGTGAAAGTCGTCATGGAACGTTCATGGAGTTAGGCCAGTAATGACAGCTGAGATTTTCATAAACAGAAAGGATTAAATGCATATGCTGTGTGTGTGAGGGTGTTCTAAGTTACATGACCTTAACAAAGTGGAAGATCTATGCTTGGATTAACAAGGTGTGGTTGAGTTCACAGAGGGCCTCAAAAGCCAGGCAGACAAATTCATATTTATCCAACAAGGAAATAGAAACAAAATGTAGTTTTGAAATGAAAAAGGACCAGGAAAAACACCCATTTAGAGTGAGTAAAGAAAATGTTTGTTGCTCTATGCTATATGAAGAGGAAGATTATCAATAAATCATGACACTCCACTTCTCAGACCTGTTTCAGTATATACTGAATCACCTTTGCATAGGTTGAATACAAATACAAATCCTTTAATGTGCTAAAATGAACGTATGCATAGCCAACACTGTCTAAATGAAATTGACCTGCAAGTGGCCAAACATACCTCTCATAATCCAATTCTGCATATGAGTCATCCTTAAATTAATAAGCATGACAACTTGGCATATTAACCCTTGACATGAATTTTTTTTTTTTTTGGCTGCTCATGGGGAAAATGGCATTTAATTGACAAGGTTGAAAAGCACACAGTTTCACTCTTCAAATTTACTTATCACACAAGCATCTACTAAACATGTGGCTCTTCCACTAGAATTAACACACTCAAAATATATAGCCTCCATCATTCATTTTCTTTAAATTTTTCAACTGCCTAGCGTTGTCTCTTGCATGTAAGACATCCTTAAAAAATAATTACAGAATTAATAAGGAACAAATGAATGATGACCTCTGTCTTCAAAGGCCAATAACTGATCAATAATCTCTGGCCAAAGGAAAAACATGTATACATCAACTTATCATGTAAATCAAAAAGGGCTTTTTAACATAATATCCTTTACCCACTGTGATGGTTAAATTGAATGTGTCATTTTGGTTTAACAATGATGCCCAGTTGTTTCATCAAACACAGTGTAGATGTTGCCGTGAAAGTATTTTTTAGATGTGATTAATATCTACAATCATCTGATTTTAAGTAAAACAGATTACCTTCAATAATATGCATGGGCCTCACCTAGTCAGTTGAAGGACTTAAAAGCAACAACTGAACTTTCTTGGAGAAGAAAAAAAGTCTACCTCAAACTGTAACATAGAAATGTTACATCAGTTTGTAGCCTGCTGGTCTGCCCTACAGATTTCAGATTTGCCAGCCTCCACAATTAATCAGTCAATCCCTTAAAATAAATCTTCTTACAAATAAATGATATAGATATATATATAATGATTAACCTCTCCATTTAAAAAAAAGACTAAAATCACCTGCATTATTAAAAGAAATTTATATAAGATAGGTCCCATTATAAGACATCATATTAATTTATACATGTGTATGTTTGTACACACACCTACTTAACAAAGATTGATCCAAGTATTTTGATTTAATGTCAAAGAAATTTTCTGGTAAAAAAAATTTTAATTCAGTAATATTTGTAGACTCTTAAACTGGTTTTGATGGGGATGGGAACTGCGTTACCTCCTCTTATTGAAGAAGATTGTAATCAGAACATCTTTTCTTGACTACACTCTAAATCAGAAGCAATCATCACTTTTGGTCCCCAAGAAGTCCTAGTCTTAACAGAGTGCTGAGGATTCCTAGAGTTACACTTACACAACACAAATGCTTTCCATGATTACTAAAATTTATCCCTTTCTCTTAACAATTTCATTATAAACCACCAAAACTGTGACCACACATCATACTCACTCCTCAAAAGTTTTAAGGCAACTTTTCTTTTCAGTAGGTTGAAATACTATTTATAGGAATATTTCATCTCTAGTATTACTAAAAAAATGACTGTAGTGGTTTTTAATTCATAAAATTAATAATGATATTATTTAGCAAATAAATTATGTTTTCCAAACTGTGAGTTTATTTAAGACCATTACAGAAAACTGTTTTATTCATCTTCTAATTTTAACACTTTTAAATCCCTTCTTTTAAATCTAAGTTATTTTGAATCTATAATATTTCTGTGAGTTCTATAACTAGGTTCCCAAGGTGGGGGGATTACTAAGAAATATACCTTTTCTTTTTCTGCTTCATAATTGAAACATTACCACTGATAATAGGTAGAAAATAAAAACAGGAAAGAAAAACACACAATGTCCAGGATAGAGAGTATATATACTCTGAAAACACAAAAGGTAGAATTATAAAGTGAAACTATTCTCCATGAAAATGCCACACAACCATTTCCTATAGCTCATGGCCCTCAAATATAGGAAATTTCTGACCAAAGGAAAACAAACTAGTACGTAAGCTATTTTTGAAATATTCTTATAAGGGAATTATACAGGCACATAACACCAACATCATGTAAAAGTGATCAGCAAGTCATTACAAAACCAGTGATAGGATGTCCTACCATAAATAAAGTTTTTCTACGACGATACAGTCACTTACTGCCATTTGGACACTCAGAGCAATGCTATGTGCAGGGGTGGAGTAAAGGAAACCAGCACACTGACTCTTTATGGCAGTCCAGGAGGCCACTAGGGTGGCTCCAAGAAAGAGAAAAGAAGTCCACCAACTTCCATTCTCAGCAAGGACCAAGGATATATGGGTACTGCAACTGGGAACTAAGCTTCGGGAGGAGGGCAACTATAAATGTCTCATTAACCAACAGATACACAGGGCCTAGTATCATTTGTCTACAGAATAACCAAACTCTGTCAGCCTCATGTGGCCTCAGATTTTCAGACATATCAAAATGGGGCTTTAAGCTATGAGATCTGAAAGGAGATCCCATATTCTAAAGGCCTCAGAAAGAGAATGTGACGTGGATGTTTTCGGTTCTGTTTTCAGGAAGTGATAAACCAGAGTCTCCTTTAACCTTATCCTCCGTATCAGCCTATACTACTACTTACTTCCTTAAACCTTGCTAATCCCCTAACAACACCTGCGGCATATATGCTCATACTTCCTGGTCCTTTCATTTTTTTCAAGACTTTTAGCCATTTTAAATTACTCGGTTCCAAATTAAGAACAAATTTTCAGTCTGTGAAGAAGTCATGAAGAGCAATAGTCAAAGGAAGCCTGGATGTGATTTAGGATAGTGGCTTAGAACAGGGAGTAGTTCACACGGATAAACTGCAAGTCACTCTTAAGCAGTATTCATTCATTTATCAATTACTGAGGATCTTCATATCACTGATTTAGACCAGCTGCTTGAAAACAGAGTAAAATACAGAATTCTTGTCCTCATAGAGCTCATGATCTAATGGGCATAAAGCACAAGCAAGCAGTGAATTATGATACTTTAAATGGAGATCTGACACCCAAAATAGACTTCTTGAAGAGGATTGTGGTAGGTGCATCTGAACTTACACTTGAATTGGGCTCTGAAGGAGCCACTAGAATAAACCAAGTGATGACAGGTTAGTCACTCCAAGTGAATGATGTAGTGTCTCCAAAGACAGGCTCTAGGATTAGCAAAAACAAAAACAAAAAAACATTTTGCACAATTTTGCAAGAAGCCTAGTACCCTGGATAGCTCCCCAGCCGCAGAGGTGACTGGAGACACAAGCATAGCATGCTGGAACGCGGCTGGAGGACCTCCAGAACCTCAGAAATGTCCTATATTGAAATTAAAACTCTTTGGCTTTTAAAATACCTCATTGATTCATGTCCTACATAGACCTCTGGGGCTTTGTGCTTTCTCTATCATCATCCAAGGAGCTCAGGTTCACGACTCCTCAGAAATATCCTAGGTGGCAATTCCTTCTTTCTCTTACTGAACAGTTAGTGCTGTAGTGACTTTATCCCTTTATCCCTTCAGTGTTTCAAGCAGCGCTTGGACCTGGGACACTCAAAATTCCCTTAGGGATGCTTCGCATTACACTGTTCCTGTAATCAACTTAGACTATACCACTACAGAGCCCTTTATGTTTTCAGAAGCTGCACTGTGTTAATGAAGAAAGTATCTCCTCAATACCACCATATGTACACATCGTGTAATACTGTAGGAAATACCTCTCAAAATTAATTTTAGCCATAATGTTGCTATAAGTTTATATACTTGTTATGCACAATTTTCTAATGACTTTTTTAACGGCCCAATTTAGTGATCTATATTTTTAATAATACTCCTTTAGGAAGTGCATTCTAACTTTAAGTAACTCATTTATTAATGAATACTTTCAGTGTTCCTGGGTCTTTGTGCATATGGATATAATAATAAAAATCAAAACAAAATCAAATTAACTATCCTTGAGCGATCTTTCCAGTAGTTAACATCCTTTGAAAATTTACGAATCCTGAAATACAGACCCATCAGTTTTGTCATTCATAAAATATCTTGAAACTTTACCTAAAATAAATTATACTCATCTACATTTCTAGTATTGAATTTGAACTACTTTTTCCTTTCACTACTGTCTCAGCTGATGTTTCTGTATACTTTGTATGATTTTCCCCTTTCAAGCCTTTCTTGAATATCCTGGAGAATACTATGTGTTAGGAAGCACTACTTACTAAACATATTTCATATATTCAGACTTAATGCTCTGGTAATTTGTATAACTATAAATAGATAGAACCAAATAAACACAAAAATAGTTTCTAAAGGAAGAATTGCCTAAAATGTTAAAGCCTACATTTGCTTTACTTTTGCCATACCCTTCATTCATGTTTACTTGTTTGGTTTTATTTGTAAACCTAACATAGGTCTGTGATATATCATTTGCTGCTATTATCCAAAACAAACAAACACAATAAGTCATACATATGACAATAACAACTCATTAACAGAATCAGAGTATTTAACTACTTCCAGGCAAGAGTTAATTGCAGGGAATGGGTACATAAGAAACATGACAAGTTAGTCTGAGTTTGGTTGACAGAGAAGGTGTATCATTAAGACTCCCAGGACAGTTGAATAGGGGTAGTACAACAGTATCTGAATACAGGGATATTGCTAGTTTTTATTAATGAATAAGAAAAATCAGAAAATGTATCACACTATCCGCAATAGGCTTCTTGAGCTGTTCTATATTTCAAGCATATCATATTCAAATAAGTTTATAAAGAATAGAGAAGAGGCAGATCATACTGATATTAACATTTGACCTTTTTGAAAAGGAAAATCAGGGGAACCCTAAAGAATGCATATGCACATTCTACACATCTTTGTATAAACATATCACATTTGGGTACCAAGAAAACAAACATGGAAGAATGTGTATTTCATTTATTATGGATTAAGCTATTCAGGAACTCTAGGAACCTCAGGAGGTACATTCTTTTTTAAATAGATTGACTTATACATAATAAGCATTTACAAAATGTTTCTTGTCAATGATGAATGAGGTAGCTCTATTGTGCGACACAGGAAGATTACATGTAGCAAAATAAGTCTGGTGATGGTCAGAACCTGGTAACAGACTTGCACTAGAGTCTGGGAAGTGCTCTAGAGACCCAGTTATAAATATTTCCAAGAAGTCCAACCAGCCTGAATATCTGGGCGCATGGCAAGGTGCCATTAAGTAGTTGGCAACAAGGAGGTCCAAGGGTGAGTACTGGAAATGAAGCATACTTCTAAGAGCTGGTGATATTTAGAGACCCAGAAGAGTGATATTTTGGGGATAGTCTACTGGAACATAAAATGACTCAGGAAATGAAGTGGTTTTAGACATAAGATCCCAGTCTTTAAAGTAATAAAGTAGGCTCTGTCAAAAGAAAATCCTTACTCAAATACTAGGAGAAACAGTGACAACTCGGCAATTCACCAAGATGCACAGAAAAATATTAGGTGAGAACTCAGTTTCAGCTCTAAGAAAGAAGCATTACTATAAATGTTATAAAATTAAGCTGGACATCAAGGGTGGCGGATGCTAACCCCCTGAAGTGTTGCTTTAGAAACCAGTCAATCTTCCTACTAGAGAGAAGGATTAGTCCTGAATCAGCGGCAAGACTGAGGCTCCAGTTAATGATTAAATGATTCCACCAACAGAAACAAGTCCTGATAAAACCTGTAAGACAGGCCTGAAGTAAAATACTCAAACTACTGATTCTTTTTCTTCTTGTTGTTTGCATCTATATTTACTCATGTTATTGAGTGATTTAAACACATTATAAAATATGTAACTTTGTACAGGCAGTCTATAAGAGAGCTTCAGAATAACCAAATTCAACTCTTTAATTATCCATGGACTTCTACAGAATCAGCCTTTAAGTATTTCCTTTGCTACAAACATTTGAACATTGATTAAACCCACATTTAAATAAATCATCTGAAAATCAAAAGCCAAAAGAAACTAAGTTGATACTATCCTGTGATCAAATTCCCTTGCTTGAACAAGGTACCCAAAGCTGAGTCAACTTTTCCAGAAAATAAGCTGTATATTTCCAAATATGGAGAATATCTAATGTTTGAACATTCTCTCCATAAAGTCACTCAGTCTGCAAATTATACTTGTTTACATCTTAAATTTTTATTAACTAATTGGGAGATTCTGACCAGATGGGGGTAAGAGAATTGTGACTGAATGGCAGGGAGAGCACATAATAACGTTTTTTTTTTTTTTTTAAAGATTTTATTTATTTCACAGAGGGAGAGAGATCACAAGGAGGCAGAGAGGCAGTCAGAGAGAGAGGGGGAAGCAGGCTCCCTGCTGAGCAGAGAGCCCGACGCGGGCCTCGATCCCAGGACCCTGAGATCATGACCTGAGCCGAAAGCAGAGGCTTTAACCCACTGAGCCACCCAGGCGCCCACATAATAACGGTATTGAAAAGCAAAATAAGAAGAGACCTTCAGCCTTGGAAGATCTCCATCACTTATTCAATCACCCGAAAAGCAACAACAGCATCACTGAAGAGGGTAGCAACAGCATAAGCAATGCACAGATAAGCTGAGCCCTGAGTTAAATCAGGAATAAAGAGAAGATACACTCCTCTACATTCTCTGTCTACTGGTTTCATAATTTCTGCATCAATGTAATTAAAAAAAAAAAGTTTGGCTTAGATAGCTTGGCAGACCATTGAACACAGCCTCAGGTTCGTCATTTCTAAAACATATACAAAAACAACTTTATAATGTTAGAAGGAATACATGGCATAATACATATAGAGTGCTTATCATATAAGACACGCTCGGCACATTAGAGTCATTGTTGTTGTCAATGAAACATATCTTACCATTTGCAAAACAGAAAGGGAAGCAGTACCTGTATCTACCTTTGTCCTAGGACTCCCTGTGTATTAAAATGTTTTTTAAAGTATCTTTCTTTGGAAAAACATAAAACATCTTTAGGATGATGGTATACACTTACTCAACCAATATTTACTGGGCATCTATTGTGCTAATCTTTGATGATAGGATATTGAGCCAATCACATAAATATACATAAAACACTGCAGTAAGTATTGCAAGGTAGAAGAACACAGAATTAAAACAATATATAATGGGGCAACTGATGTAGCAAAGGAAGCCAAGAAATGTTTCCTTAGAGAGGGGATGATTGAGCCCATAACTGAAATAAAGAAAAGGGTTGAGGGAGGGGGAGAGAGAGAGGCAGGAAGGGAGGGAGAAGAAGGAAAGAAAGAGAAATACTAAAAGAGTTACAGGATGTGAACACATTATCTTTCATCGTGAAAGATGTACAGATGTGGTCTAAAATTTATTTCAGCACTAACACTTTGAGAACATTCCACACATGTGATGCTATTGTTGCACAGCTGTCATCTTACAGAGAAAGATGATTATTCCATTCCCAGTCCAAAAATATCACGTAAGAGTCAACAAGACTAAACACAAAATGGTCAAGCTTTGCACACGGTACATATTTTTATGACTACCAGTAAGGCCTAGCCTGGGGTCTTTAGCGTCCAGCTAAATTCTACACTTTTTAAATTACTTCCTCAATCAAGAGCAAATATATGCACAGGAATTAGAAACTCATTTAATCCCTTTCTTAAATACAGTTCTAAACTAATATATACATACATACAGTTAAGATGAAAATCTTCTGATGGAGAGTGTCATACTTTCTAGATCTAAATAGTTAAACCTTAGTCATCTCCAACAACTAAAGAAAAGTACTTAGCTCCAAAACAGGCAGAAGACACAGTCATCAAGTTTTACTACAAAATAGTCTAGGTCAGTAGTTCTCAAACTTGAGAGTGCACAAGAAACACACAGAGGACCCTAACCTAGAACTTCTGATTCAGTTTGTGGTGGTATTAGAATTTTAAGGAGTTCACTGCTGCTGTTGTTCAAGGAACCACATTTTGAGAACCACTGGTTGGTTTAAAAATTTGCCATTAGTCAAAAATGTGGAGAAAGGGGAACCCTCTTACACTGTTGGTGGGAAAGCAAACTGGTGCAGCCACTTTGGAAACCAGTACAGAAGGTCTTCAAGAAGTTAAAAATAAAACTACCCAGCAACTGCACTACTAGGTATTTATCCACAGGATACAAAATTGTGATTCAAAGGGAGACCTGCACCCTAATATTTAGAGCAACAATGTCCACATTAGCCAAACTATGGAAAAGAGCCCAGATGTCCACTGACAGATGAATGGATAAAGAAGATGTGGTATATATATATATAGATAGATATATATATATATAGATATATATATATATACACACACACACACACAATGGAATACTACTCCACTATCAAAAAAAACCGANTATATATATATAGATATATATATATACACACACACACACACAATGGAATACTACTCCACTATCAAAAAAAACCGAAATCTTGCCATTTGCAATGACATGGATTGAATTAGAGAGTATTATGCTCAGCAAAATAAGTCAGACAGAGACAAATACCATATGATTTCACTCATATGTGGAATTTAAGAAACAAAACAGATGAACATAGGGAGAGGAAAAATAACATAAGATAAAAACAGAGAGGGAGACAAACTATAAGAGACTCTTAATCATAGGAAATAAACTGAGGGTTGCTGGAGGGGAGGGGAGTGGGGGCATAGAGTAATTGGGTGACAGGCATTACTGAGGATACTTGGTGGAATGAGCACTAGATGTTAAATGCAACTGACGAATCACTAAATTCTACCCCTGAAACTAGTAACACACTATATGTTAACTAAACTGAATTTAAATAAGTTTTTTTTAAATCTAACCTATACTAATACTGAATTAAAATATATATATATCCATAGTCCATACTGACCTGAGAGGGAAAGCTTTCCTTCAGAGAAGAATGCCAGCCAATAAATGTAAAAAAGAATTATAAAATCACCACTTTCCAACCCCAAATGTTCTATTTCAGGTCAGGATCAATAAATCCCAAAACCAATCAGTGAAAACTTGTTGGGAAATAAGATATTCACATAGCTTTTAAAAGAATAACTATTATACAGTCTTCACTTATTGTGATGAGCACCGGGTGTTGTATGTAAGTGCTACAATACTAAATTGTACACCTGAAACCAATATTACATTGTATGTTAACAGGAATTTAAATAAAAACTTTAAAAAAAGACTTTGCCGTAAGTTAATGTTTCCTTTAAATTTTATATTGGTATCAGGACATAGTTACAGTGTTCAAAAATTTTAGTCAGCTTAATTAAAATTTAAAAAGTGTTTAATGCAATTTAAATATGAAAAACCAAAAGCAATGTTTTAAGCTAATCTAGGTAGAAGGCTAGGCATTTGGTCAAACTGTATCTGTCAATGATCAAAGCAGAAATCTTTCTTAAAAAATTTAATATCATACCACAGACACTAGTGAACAATTTCAACCACCTTTCTTTCTTTTTCTTTTCTTTTTCCTTTCTTTCCTTTCTTTTTTCCATCCATTTTATTTAACTCACATAAAAATAGCTTAAAATGCAATATAGTCCCTTAAAAATAAGAACTGATAACAATCTCTTGGTACTATATCAACTGCAGTTTAGATTGGTCAGATTTGTATTTTTATATTGCAGTTAGTTTAAACTCCTTTTTGAAAAATCGTTCATTAGGGTGTTTTGTATCAATTTCCCCATCTTTTTTCACTGCTTCCCCCACTTCAGATTTCATGTTTTATTGTTAACTGACACTCTTGCATAGTGAAAATAATATTTCCGATAGAAGTATATGTCTTCAATATAAAGCAAACAGATTTTGTCACTACCCAATAGGGAAATAACGCAGAAGCTGTCAGTCATACAGTAGGAGAGCTAACATTATCAAAGTGATACACCTGTGACATATAGTCTAAAACCAAACTCAAAAGAGACCAATTAACAGATAGACTGATTTCTACTGTTACTGTGTTGGAAATCATCCCATTCCTACATGAATACGAAACTGGGGATATAACAGGCTTTTTGCTTTTATAATAATTCTTATCTATTCACTGTCAACAAAATATATATATGAAAATCTTTTAATCCACATACTCTGAAAGTAATTCTATTCTTTTATCTATTGAAAGTCGTATCTAATACTTGTACTATTTCTTTACTGTCACCGTAACATACTTCTAGGGTATCATACTGAAAACACAGGCTTAAAGTCAACTCAGATGTTTCCTCTTGTGTTCTTAAAATGAAGGAATTCATTTTAAACACTTTTATGTTTCTACAAAAACAAACATATATACAAAGAAAAAATAAGTTCGGAATGCTTAGAGACAGGACATACTCTTATTGTCAATACCATCTATTTACCAGAAGATAGTCTAAAAAATCTTTAAAATCACTACAATTCTAAAATTATTCCCCATGAGCTCTCCTTGCAAGCTCTATATTCTATACATTATTAAAAATAATGTAAAGATATATTAACCATTGTATGTGTGCATTCTAATAACTTTAAAATAAAAATATTATAGAAAATGTTATTTAATGGAGGATACACTTTACATAAAGAATAAATATTAAGCATTCAATGAATGCTGGCTATTAACATAGCTATTCTTTTACATATCTTTCTATTTTCCTTTAGAGCAAATCTAAGGAGAACTAGTTAAGGATGTACCTCAAACACCTCAATATAAAGAGGTTCTATCTGCCATGTTGATACTAATACCAAGTTCAACACTTTCGTGTGATATGGTACGTTCAAACATTTAGAGTAAGTATCCTCTACAAATATATGTTGAGCATTCTGTTCGCTAAAAACGCAATATAAAATCAAAGATTTGTATTCTTAGGTACAGAAATTCAATTAATTTCAAAAATAGAGTATACAGAATGCTTGTACATCAAAAACCAACTCACCCTGCCCTTTCCACAACAAATTCAACTACTCTGCAATATCTAAATCTATCTCAAACAAGCTTATTCCCCCTAATATCTTTCATTCTTTTCTCTAATTCCAGGAAACTTTCATCTTACACTTCATATTTTCATCCGCAAGCCATTAATCCTATTTACCCTTTAAGATAGAGACCAAGCAAGTCTTACCTACCCCTGAAGCCTTTCAGACAAAACTCAGTATGAAATGTAATTGTTATGCTCTGAATTCCTGCAGTCCTTGTTAGGCATGCAGTCTCTTATTGTGATGGGTTAACATGCATCAGATTTGTCCCAGTTGGAGGGTAAGCTCCTGAAGGGCAGGGAACAAGGAAGTCTTATGTTCCTCCACAATTCCCAGATAGTGCAGGACATGACAAGCCCTTTATTATGATATGAGTACTATGTTGAGTAATGAAATGCAATGAAGAGTTGACTAACAATATAATAAAAAAGTTTTTCATTTTCTACTTCATGAGTTTGATGTAAATTAATATTCTACAGTATAAATAATATTTTAAAGTAGTAAACAGTTACTGGTTCTCTAACAGTGTCAAAGAACAAAGTATTTGTAGATACGACTTCTTAATGATGGCAGTAATACAATTCATCAAGTACACTTTTAAATTCCCCCATTATATCTACATTCCAATGATTCAGGAAAGTTAAGGTAGCGAACCTCAAAATGGGGCTCTAGGTCTAAGTCCTAAGGTAAAATATAAAAACAGCACATACTCCAATGTTGAAAGTGTATCTTATTTTCTTAAGCAATCTCTACACCCAACATGAGGCTGGAACTCACTACCCGACATCAAAAGTCACATGCTCTACTGACTGAGCCAGGCAGGCACCAGGAAGCTGTATTTTCAACCAGTATGAATCTAACTAAATCAAAATAACAAACCCTTAACTCTACTTTGTCTTCAAAATAAACAGGACTGTTAAGGAAAGCTACTTTCACACTGAAAACAACAACAATCAATAATTGGCATGTTTTTATCAAAATACTGAGATCCTTAATTAATATCAAATGAAGACATCACTCTGACAATAGGTTGACCACTTCTCTTTCTACTCCTTGAAATTAATGAAGAGGTGGTTGGAATCTCAATGTTTTAAAAACACTGTGCTTGGCAGGCACTTAGAGACATTCCAATGTAATATAATAAAGATACTGTCCTACTCTCTCCGTCACAACCCCGTCCTAGGTTCCATAAAAGCACAGGTTACTACTTCTAAGAACAAACAAAGTTGGTAAAGCATAATTGGTAGACACTGTCCCAAGTCATTTCTAAGCTTCAAGTTATGTCTTTGGAATTTGTACCTGTTATAAAGTAAACAGAAAAAGAAACTGAAAGAAATTGTGCTACAGCCTAGATTAGCAGTATTTTAGGTCTTTCCTTAATAGTTCTTAGTCAGTAGTAATCGATATAAACTCACCTAGGTGTCCTGTTCTCTTTCCTCCCCAAGGCTTTTAATAAAACCAGCTTTAGAGTAAAACGTGTGTGCATTATTTTTAATAGCCTTCCTTGGGGGTAGAGATGGGAGAATGTGTTACATTTCAGTGGGAAGGTATTCAACTGTAAAATATGAAAAACGAAAGCTACTGAAACCAAGTAGGTACTTTGCGTCTTGTGGGTCCTATTGATGGCCTTAAGAGGCAAGAGAAATGGAGAACAAGTACATAAAAGCATTAAAGGGCAAGAGATCAGTGCCTTCTAAGAAACATTTTTTTTCTACCTGTAAAAAGACAAGTGCTTCTGACTTCATTGCATATTCCAGATCCCACGAGAGAGGGGGGAAAAGCAGAACTGCTTCTAATTCTGAGAAAAGAAGAGGAGAAATGGGAGAGAGGAAGAGAGAAACGAAAGAGGGAGGACGAGAGGGAGAGAGAGGGAAGCTCAGTACACACCGAAGGAAACCCCGAGAAATTTCACAACTCTTTGCCATAAATAGCCTTTCTTCTCACTCTGGATACCTCCTCCTTTACATCAGCAAGCTCAGCCTCCACGCGCAGACAAGCACCATTCACAAATCCCTCCGTCACCCCTTCGCGCAACCCTACCCCTTGATGGCACCGCCTGTACGAGTCCCTGGGACACAAGCCAAAAGCTGAGGGGACCCCAGGGTTTCACCTCAAGGCTGATTATCTTTTCAGGTGAGCCAAAGCACTGATTAGTCATGAGCGCGAATGCAACACGAAGAGCGTATACACACACACGCACACGCACACCCCTCCCTGGAGCCCTCGACGCGCCACCACAAAGCAATTTGTTCACACTAAGTCGCTGCTGTTCCGGCCGCCGCTGGGGAGGGTCTCGCCTCCAATCCAGGAAGCTCGCGCCTGAGGACACGCAGGCGGAGGCAAGAGGCGGTCCCGGCTCCGGCACTGCGGCTCCAACCGGAGCCCAGGGCTCCCCGCACCCCCTTTCCTCCTCCTCGCCGCCGCCCCCGCCCCGGCGCCCGCAGAGCGCCCGGCGCCAGCGCTGGCCGACCGCCCCTACCTGCGGGACCCGAGCGGCGGAGGAGGGGAGCGGCCCCAACCTGCGCCAACTCTTGCCTCCGGCCGGCCACGCTCCGCATC
>LNAC01000881.1:541453-560701 GCA_002007465.1 Ailurus styani
CTCCGGGGCGGCCCGGGCACGGCACGGTCACCTGCCGGCCAGTCACCCCGCGTCCGCCGGCGACGCAACGCGCGACCCTCCGGGCGCGGGGGCACCGGGGGCGTTACTACCTTGAAGGGCTCCGCGCCGCTTGTTAAGGCTCCTCCCGGGCACTCAGAAATTTATGTCTTCGGGGCACCGGGGTGTCTTTCCTGGCTCCCTCCTCTGCCCTCCCTCCCCTTCACGCTGTTGGGCTCCTTTTCTCCACTCCCAGTTGCACAGAGTCGAGCTGCGTTTTTTAATAATCCTCCTCCTCCTCCTGCCTGCGCCAGCAGAGCTGCTCTGCCCGAGCCACCGCTTCCCAGTCAGTCATGTTGTTGAGGGAGAGGAGAGAGAGAGACACGGATTGGCAGTCGGTCGGCGACTATTTGTGGTGAGAGAGAGGAGAGCAGAGCAAGAGGAGGGCAGGGGAGGGACGTGGGGAGGCGCTTCCAAGTGTGTGAGTGCGCAGAGTGTGACTGTGTGAGGAGCGCCGGAGCCACCTCCACCGCAGGCCGCGCTCCCCGACTGTGAAGAGGGCGGCGGCGAGCGGGGCCTTTATAGGGATGGGGGGGTTACTGAGCGGGGGAGGGGGAGGCTTCGAAGGCGGCGCCCAGCCAACTGCGTCTGCTGGTTACCACGCACGCATACTCATACATTAACGCGCGCACACCCAGTGCTGGCCCGTTGCTGAGTTTTCATTTGAAGGGAGGCCGTTTCCGACTGCGCTGACTTGGCTTTCCCCTCAGCCCATCCTTGTGCGTGTGTGGAGTCCAAGTGCGTTGGTAGTTCAACACAGAAGAGGGGGAGTGTAAAGCAGTACGAAGGGACCTCGGGGATGATGAAATGCTGTATCTTTTCCCTCGAAACCACCAATGCTACCTTCTTTCTCTTCCACCTCTCAGGGAGGAAACTGTGGGGTTCTTTCCCCCTTTTTCCTTCTTACCCAACCTGTTCATATACTGACACGTCTCTTCCCTCCATGGCAGCAAGGAAGGAAACCCGGCTTCTTTCCTCCAAGCAAGTCACACTTCTCAGGAGCCATTTACGGCAATCAGTTCTTCTGTAGGATAATAGAAGCACTAGGACTATGACCTGGAGTGGAACTTGTGTTCCTACACCTAAAGTCCTCAACCGCATGGTAATTACAAACAGAACAGCTACCATTTTGATATCATTTGACTGATGGCCCCTGGAGAAAATGTTCCAGCTTAGAAATGGGGAAGACTTCAGATGCATGGTGCTGTTGCTTGCCTGATTTATTTGTCCTGATCCTCTCTCCCATTATATTGCCTCATTTCCTTTCAGGTTTGCACCAGGTCCTGAACTCTTTCCCATCCATCCCCTTCTTTATATCCACTCCAATATATTTATGTCTAGCAGGCAGTACAGCAGATGGAGTGCATTTAACTGTGTGTGTGTGGCTTTTAAAAAACTGTGTTTTTAACCCATTCTGGCGCCATGGTGTTAAGTTCATACACCTGTCATCACCTGCCTTATTTGTCTGCTGCCCACTTTGTGATCTGGTGCACTACTGTGCTGAGAAACAGTTCCGAGGAATCTAAATGAACTAACTGGCCACAATCTGACTGCTGTAATGTGAATATATTGGGTGTAAAAGCAAGGTGTGCTTTTTGAATATTAGTAGTTGATGTGTATTTTGGCATGGATACAGCCCTGATTTGGGGCGACAGCTATGGAAAATTATTTTTTTCATAAATGTTAACAAAAGAAAGTTGAGAAATTTCAGAAGCTTTGGGATGCGGTGGAAAGGTTGACCACTCAGTCTCTTCTTATTAGTAGTTCATGGCCATTGCTATGTCCTCAGGTTTTTTTTTTTCACATGCTTACCCATTATGTATTCTCCATTTTACAGTTTCCATTCTGATTTTCCTTTCTCCTAGTTTCTTCATGCCTCATACAAAGAGTTTAGAGTCTGTCAGAGTACATTAAAAGTGGCTTAAGCATATAATCAAGAAAACGCAGCAAGGCTGGGACCAGTGGACAAATATATCAATATTATGTAAATAAGGACATTTTATCACCTTTGATTAAGCATTGGAAAATAGATATACTAACAAAGGATATTGGGATTTAATTGCACGTGCCCTGTGAAAAAAGCTATTATAATTTCTTCAATTTTACAGACCGGGAAAGTCAAGTTTGGGGAGGGTAGATAGTTAATGTTAGGTCACATGCAGGTTAACCTATGCAATTGGAGCTCAACCTACTCTACTCCCATTCAGAACACCTGGTTTAGTCGAAACTCTTAACAGTTTCCTTAGCTTTTAGATAATTATAAAATAAGCTGATCTACAATTCTGTGGCATTTTCCTTCCATCTCCCTCCTAGTTTTTCCAGTGTAACAAGGAACTATAAAATATTTATTTTTTAGAGTTAGGCAAGTCCATTTAACTGTGCGTGTGGTTTTTAAAAAACTGTGTTTTTTAAAACTTGGACTTGGACTTATAGATGAAAAATGTTAGGAAACTGTTCTCCAAAGTCCTTACTAAAGGAATTCCATCATCACAAAAGAAAACTCTGTAGAAGAGATATTCCTGATCTGAAAATTTGCACTCTTCCAGTATATATGTGGGTTTGGTAAAGGATGCAAATAGCCATTTAAAAAAAAAAAAGTCATGTCCCCCTTTAAGAACAATGCTCAGTCATATTGGGCAAGTTTTTGGTGCTTTTTTGTCCCAGGTGTCTATTTAATAAAGTGTCATTAATGATGACAATTTAATAATGACTCCATAGTGCAGACTTTAAAATTATACATGAGACCAGACATTTCAAGGGCATTTTTGGTAACCACAACTGATTGTAATTTTCACACTCTCAATTGCATTCATAATTAGTGAGAACCATGACAATCTGTCAATTGCCTTTATTCATTAAGGTATTAAATAAGCCAACATTTCTTGCTTAATTTTCTAACAATTTTGCTTCTGACAGAAAGTCTAGAATTCATATACACTACACCAGAAAGACATATGAAAATATACAACCTAAAATGCTTCTGAAAAGTTGATTCATTTTAACTATTTTGTATTTTTTGTTGAAAAAAATCTGTACTAGAAACCACATTTATAAATACTAATGAACAACATTTCAGAAGTAAATGAATTATTCTCTTTCAAGATGATTTAATGTTTCAAGTAGAATTTCCCACTTTGCTACACTTTCAATGATACAATTTTTGTTGTGATAGGAAAACAGAAAGTTAATGACTCTTTCCAATTTGTTCATTTTCATCTCTTAGAGCTTGCTGCTGTTTGGTTCCCAAGTGCATTTAACTGGCAAGTTCAATGAAGATTTGGCATTGCACCATTTGATGAAAGCAGAAAAATTAGGTTGCCAATTACATATGTACCCCTTATGTGCACTGAATTCCCACTGAATGAAGTGATGAGCCAAATTAGAAATCCTTCAGTAGGGGTACCTAAAAAGTGAAATTAGTGTCTAGGGAAGGTAAGGAGATAATTTTTCTTTACAATGCTATTACTATAATGAAATGTATAAGATGTTTTAAAAAGTGAATTAACTTTAAAATATTGGCAAACAATATATAGATGAAGTATCAGAAAATAAATTTAAAACTTGCATTTTTTTTCTGTCCTACCTATTTTATCACCCTTTGATTTACTTAATACCCTATCATGATTATCCAATCTTTATGAAGAAAGTTAGGTAAAGGCTACTTCTCCTTGCTTCAGCCTTCTAAGATAAATGAAAAAGAGAATTAAATGTAAATTTGATGCTAACATACAGAATTTCTCTCATATTACTAAGAGGTAAATTATCCTTTTGTGATACTGTTATAACATGAAAGTGGCATTATAAGTACCATAGAGCAAGAAGCTTTTAGTGGAGACTGAGGCTGAAACTTGCACTTGATTCAAGATCAAGGACTCATGAGAAGTGTAAGACAGAAGACAGGAGGATTGACCCACCTGTAGTTCAGGGTCCAGAAAGCACAGAAAACTCAATTTTAATAGGGTATTAATTGGGGCAACCTCCAGATAGAGCACAGTAGAAAATTTAGATAGAATTATCTTTCAGAAATTTGGTAATGGTGACATATACCTGGTAAATTGTCTTTTTGCAGCAGAAATCCTGCCTGGTACAGAACCACAAGGTCTGCTCATATTCTTGCTCTGTGAAGGAAACTAAAAGGCCAGCCAGGTCAACTGACCAGGATTTCAGAGAAGAATCCTTGGCAAAAGGTAAGCCCAGATGAATGGATCATAATACTCACTGCATGAGCTGTCTTTGATCTGGGAACTACACAGACACCAAGGATCCATCCCATAGGCAAACATGATAACAAGAGTATTTAGGTGAATGTATGCTACCCACTGTCCTCATCACTGCGCTCCCATGTGCCAGTTTACAAAGTGAACCAATTCTAAGCCCATTTAACAGTATGAGAGATGGTAAGCAGAGGGTGTGGAGAGGCGTCACTGACCCAGCAACTGAGGTAGTTCTGACTCTCCAGGGGAGACTGTCCAGTTTAGAAAGCTGAAAAAAGTTGAAGTTGTTGAAGGAGGCCAGAACTGACATCAACATTAATGTTCTCTGAATTTATGCCTCTATTTTTTAAAAAAGGAAGGTAAACTATATTAAAAATAATGCATATCAACATAAAACCAAACGGATTTTTATAAGCAAATTCACCAGTAGGAAATTTTCCTTTCATATAATTTCCTTCTTTTTGTTTATACCTCCAGATGTGATTAATGAGGTCTTTTGAAAAATGACCTCAGGATTTTTTACCTTCATGTGAGGTAATTTTCATGTTCAAATACTTTTTTTTCTGATTGCAATATTACAAAGAAATGTTTAACCCAATTAATTGGTTCATGTGTTGATGTCTCTATGGGTTACCACTATCAAAGTGATTTTTTTCTTGAACTTTTGAATTGTTTTATTATGATTATCCCCAGGCATCTATGTGTTTGTTGGCATTTCACTAAAAGAAATAGAACCTGACACATTTTTTAGAAAAATGATCAGTTAAATCATCTCTAAAAACAGTGTGTTAATAAAATTTGAAACTATAGCAATAAATCTATAAATCATATAAATAGACCTAATAGTAATACTAGAAGAACTGTAAAAAAGCTGTAATAGTACTTTTGTATTACTTAGGTATATAGTAAAAACAGATAATGCAGATAAAATAATCTAAACCATATTAAACCAGTACTTAAGCAGGTTGGAAACTGGTCTTACCATCTGTCAGTTTCTATACTGGCAGTTTCACAAATAAGATCTCTTTTTAACAAAACATCACAGCAGGAGATACAGACATGTGAATTGTAATTAAAATGTGAAAAAATGCATTTCCTAGTTTTTGTCATGTGTATAAAGCTACTCTTATATTTTGAAGTTCTAGACATAGGAAATTATGCAAAATGAAAATCATTTTTATTTTGCCAAACCTATACATTGTTTGACCAAAATTTTTACTTCCGTAATAACTGTACATGCTATCATGAATTAAAGTGTTTTTTTCTCCTTATGTCTGGTTCACTCAATAATGAGATTCAATTATTTTTAATTATCCAAATGTAGAAGATGAAGAGAAATAATTTGTATATTTTATGCAGTCTAGATCTGCTGAGGACTAATTTTATTGCTTTGTAATACTTACTTACAATTATATTATACAAATAAAAATAATACTGAATTTTTTTCATTTTCTGGAAAAAATAAACCCAAATGAGATTAATTTTCAGTCCCCATCTTCCACACCTTGGCTGTTTTCTAGAAATTTAAGTTAATGTTAAAGATAGCAAGTATTCTTGACCTTTGTCATTATGAAATTTATTATGTACATGTGTATTGTATATCCAAACCCATTCACATCCTAAACCTTCTACTAGAGGGTGTAACAATGCTTTATTTTGCACTGTCTTCACTTTTAACTTTTCCTCCAAATGTTAACTTTTAATCAACAGGATGGGTTTTAAGATAGGAGGGATTATTAAATTACCATGTAATTGTTTGTTTCATATGGCTGTCACAAAATATCCTATCCTATATGTACTTCTTATAATGAGATGTTGAAACCATTCTGACTAAATGGTAAGGATTATGTCCCTTCTCCTTGAACCTGAGTAGACCTTTGTAACTGCCTCCACCAATAGAGTATGGTGAAAATAATGTTATGTAATTTCCTAGGGTAAGTCATAAAATTGCCGTTCAGTTTCTGCTTGTTCTCTTGAGACAATTGCTCTTGGAACCTAGTCACTTGCTATAGAAACTATGTAAAGGACCACATGGAAAAGAACTGATGCCTTCAGCCCTCCGCACCATCTGACAGACTCCACAGGCACTCAGTACTAATTTGTAAGCCACATAAGCCATTTTGGAAGTAGACCCTCCAGCTCCAAGTCAAACCACTCCAGCCAGCCATGTGGATCAAAGACAAGCTATAGTCATTTTTTTTACTGCTGCATAATGAATTTGCTGCAAACATAGTGGCTTAAAATAAAATTCAGTTTATTAGATCACAGTTCTGTGGGTCAGATTCTTATAAGATGTGACTTAGTCTCCGTTCAGTATCACAAGCCTGAAATCGAGGTGTTAGCCAAGCTGACTTCTCTTCTGGAGGATCTGGGGTACAAATCAGCTTCCAAGCTCTTTCCGGTTGTTGGCAAAATTCAGATCTTACAGTTACAGTACAAAGGTCTCTGTTTTCTTGACACATGGCTGCTTCCTCCTTCAAGCCAGTAGCAGCAGCTTTGAATCTTTCTCATACTTCATATCTTTAACTTTGTCTTCTTCTCCCAGTCAGAGAAAACTCTCCCACTAGACTATAAGCCAATGGTGGGCTCATGACTGATTTACTCCTCATTATATTCCCAGTCCCCAGTTGAAGCAAAATAATGAGTGCTCAACGGAGAAAAGGGGTGGTATGTATGACGGATGATTTACTCTTCATCACTTCTTGAAAATTATATATAATGGAGAAGGCTTCTTGTTTATTATTCCTTCAAGAGCCTTTATTTTCCTCCAAACTATTAGAAGTCTTTTGTCTTTGAACATCTTTTGTAAGTTATCTTTCTTCTGAACTGACTTTAAAAGTCCCACATTGGGCTCTCTGCTCAGTGGGGAGCCTGTTTCTCTCTCCCCCTCTGCCTGCTGCTCCCCCTGCTTGTGCTGTCTCTCTCTCTTTCTCTGTCAAATAAATAAATAAAATCTTTTTAAAAAATACCATAGGTAGTGGCCTATAAAGGTAAATTTATTTCTCATAGTGTTGGAGGCTGAGAAGTCTCAACCAGGGCACCAGCATGGTAATGTTCTGTTGACAGTCCTATTCCTTGTTCATGGCCAGTGCCATCTCACTGTGTCCTCATATGGGAGAAGAGGCAAGGGATCTCTGTGGGGCCTCTTTTTATTAGAACCCTAATCCCACACATAGGGGTAGGCCCTCATGACCTAAGTACCTTCCAAAAGTTCCACCTTCTAATAAACCCAATAGGGCTTTAGCATTTCAACATATGAATGGGGGTGGCAGGACACAGACTTTCAGACCATAGAATAGGTCAAGGCAGAAAGAGATATAAAAAGCTCAGAATAAACTCAATTGTTTCCAAGAGGTTTAACTGATCCTGGAAATGAGATACGATACTTTGTATTGCTGTTTGCATCTTTTACTCATTAATAAATAAATAGTTATTAATCTTCTTCTTCATATGTCATGACAGTGTTTATGAATGAAAATTCCAGCCAATCCAATGTCATATTTCTGAAAAATGGCATGAGATTTTAGTGTATCAAATGTTCCTGATACAAGGCTGAAACATAGGAAGTAAATACTGGATAAAAATCTGAAATGATAAAAATAAAAAGGGTGAGGAAAAGAAGACAATTCATCATGAAATAATTCCACAAGTAGTCCTGGTGAAGAGAATTCGTAGATAAACTAAGCACAATCATTCATGTAGTCATGCAACATAGGCAACAAAAGTTAAACAAATGATATATTAATTAGTCTTTTCCTGGAAAACTAAGATGAAAGTGACAGTGAAAGTCAGACTAAGCATACTGGAAGAACACATTTGCTAGCATGATACAAAAGAATTATCTCAAAATCTATATTAACTGTATTAATTTCTCACCAATCTTGTGTTTTTATTATCTCTAAGACATCTTAATTAGAATCATAAAAAAGTCGAATTTGAAGGGGTCTTAGTCATTTAACAAATTTGTATTGAAGTTGCTAAACATGCTAAATATTATTTGTAACCAAAATGGGGGGGGGGATTCTCACCATAGAGATAGTCATGGAAACAAATGATTAGAATACTATGTAAAGTACACTAGAAAAGGTATATGAGCCGTTACTCTTCATCTTCAAGGAAATCATAATGCATTAATAGATATATTACAACAAATGATTACAATAGTCAACTCTCAGTCTTCATTTTACTTTAGTGGATTCTGGATTGGAGTGACTTTGTACTGTGTCAATCAAGCTAAACTGGAACTGTTTCCCAGAATTGCCTTTCTGGCATTGGAGTTGTCAGGGGGGGAAAAAAGTCTTCATAAGATCTGGGAGAAAGAAATGAAGGAGCAACTTTATTATATGTTGAAGGATAGTGAAGGGAACCAGATATCATGTCAGCCCACACTCCTTGTTATGATCTGCTAGTTCACCTTTTTGGTTTGGGGCAGTAGCTGCCCTGGAGTTCCCTTAGCTCCTGCCAGAACTCCTTTTTAACCTCTCTGATTGTACATGTACAAGGGTATAGGAAGCTCCATTGTGGAGGGTCCTTCTGCATGTCACTATCCACATATCGCATGTAATGTTGAGGCTGGAGGTAGTGAGAGACCAATGTAAATAGAGATTGTCTTTTGGAAGTCCAATTTATCCTGAGGATTCCACTTTGTCCCAGCCAATCCCCCAACCACACAGATTTTCTTCCCAACTGCCAGTTCTGTTGCTTTCAGCAATTTAAAACCCATCATTAAGTGCAGTGGCAATAGACTTCCGTAGACTTCTCAGCTCCCACAACTGCATAAGATCTAATCCCTACAATAAATCCCTTAGTCCATATTACTCATATCACTTCTGCTTCTCTGACAAAACACATACTTACATGGATATATGTTGTAGAAAGAATCAAAAGACTACTGAGGATTAGATGTGGATGGTGAGGAAAGAAAAGAGTCAAAGATGAATAAATCATCAATTAACATATTCCAAACTCTCTCCCTATACATTTTCAGTCTCCTCCGCTGGATTCAGCTCACCTCCATGACCTCTATTTTTGGAGTGTCCCAAGACTCAAGACTTAAACTTCTGTTTTCCATTTATACCCACTCTTTTGGTGAGCTCCTTTAGACTTGGAGTTTTGGTGCCATCTGAATGCCGATGACATCCAAGTTTCTATTTCTAGCCCTGAACTCCTACTCCTAATCCATGTCTACCTGCCCACTTGGCATTCCTGCTTCTATATAGAAGCATCTCAAGCTTAACATATACACAAAGCCTTTGGATTCCTCTCAATACCTCAACACCTTAATATGTAGTCTTCCCTATCTCAGTATCCACTGTATTCTTCTCTTTGTTTGCGTTACAGAACTTTGAGCTATTCTTAGTTTTTTTTCTTTTATAATGTACAGCAAATGTGTCAGCAAATCCTATTGGTGTTATCTTCACCTTATATAGAGTATTCAACCATTTATCCAAACTTCCACTGCTATGACCTAGTTTAAGCCACCATCATCTGTCACCTGGGTTATTGTGATAGCATTCTAACTGATCTCTACATCTACCTTTGTCCCTCGCAGTAATATTATCAACACGGTAGACAGCATTATCATGGTAAAATCTAAGTCAGATCATGCCAATATACTGTTCAAAATTATCCAATGTTATTTTACCCAATTGAGAGTAAACATTGTTAGAAAGGTCTATAGGCCCTACATTTCATGATTCCTCTCCCACATCACCACCACTATTTGTTGTTGCATTTCCCTCTGTGAATTTAATTCCTGGATATGTCCAGGAGTCCCTTCATACTTTCTTTCAGACTTTGCTCAAATGTCACTTCAGTGAAGCCATCACTGGCTGTTGTACCTAAAATCGTAAGTCCACCACACACACATGTTCACATCTACTTCTGAGCCCCCTTACCTGTTTTATTTTTCCTTAGCACTTATCTCTATCTAAGTGTATAAGAATGCTTGGGTGGCTCAGTCAGTTAAACATCTGCCTTTGGCTCATGTCATGAACTTGGGGTCCTAGGATCGAGTCCCACATCGGGCTCCCCATGAGCAGGGACCCTGCTTCTCCTTCTACCCCACCCCCTGCTCATGCTTGTGCTCTCTCTCTCTCTCTCAAAAATAACTAAAATATATTAAAAGTAAAACAGTGTATATTATACATATTTATTCTTGTTTATTGTCTGTTTTCTCCACTAACATAAAAGATAATGAAGACAGGGATATTTCTGTACCTGCCCCTGTGCCTAGAGGAGTGTCTTCCACATAGTGATCCTCAATAATATCTGTTAAATGAATAATGAATCACTGAATAAAAGCATAAGACCATATATTCAATGATAGAGGCACATACAAGAAGTGAAACAGGGGATAAGAGGTTTTCAACACTATCTTCACTGACTCTTCTGAAAAACAAAAGCAAATTCTTGCCATTTTGTATGAACTTAAAAAAAAGTTTTTATGTATTTTTTTCTAATTTCAATATTTATGAGGCATGTGGTAATTGAGAAATGTGTCTTCACATTGATTCTTAAACAGATGGCATTCATTCACTTATTCATTCACTCCCCAAATATTTATTGAGTGTCTACTATGTGCCAGGAGCTAGATACAAAGGAGAATAATAAATGTTCACGAATTTTAATTAAGCATTGGCAATATGCTAGGTATCAGATGTCTGGACTACATCTTTTACTTCTCTATCTCCATAGTTTAATGTTAAACTATGGAGATAGAGAAGTAAAAGATGTAGTCCAGACATCTGATAATCAAATAAGAAAGATGAATAAATAAATAGATAATTACTAAGCTGTGTGATGAGAGCTACAATAAATGCAAAACAGAATTTTAAAAATTATATAATATAGGTATAAATAACCCAAACTTAAGGGATAGGTTATCAGGGAAGGATTCCTATCAGATGTTATATCTGGCTTGAGTTCTAAAATATATATCTTGTTGGACTATATAAACTTTGTTAGACAAGTGGCAAAAAAATATTATTTCATTCTTTGCATTTAATAAATATTTGTAGATTTTTTTAGTATTCAAATAATCTTGGGCCAGAGAATATTATTTTACCACACATTAAATCTATAAAACTATTTTTATTCAATTATAATTAACATTATATTATGTTAATTTCAATATAATGATTCAACAATTCTGTATATGAAACTATTTTTAATCTACACATTTTATTTTTTTATTTTTGTTCCTGAAATAAGAAGATGAGATTACTAACTCATAAATCTTAAATGTTTTTCTAGATTCACATGGACATAATGGAAAATACTTATGTCATCTATATATTTGAGAATCTCTGTTCCTGCAAAATAACAATGTACACATATTCCTGAGAATTCATGAATATGAAAAATTATGAAATTTGTGAAATTATGAAAAATTATGAAATTATGAAAATTTTCATTTTTCATAAAATGAAAAAATTAGATTTCAGTCATTTCACTTTTTTCTTGAGCCTCAATAGATGAAAAAGTCACCTAATTTTCTAGCCAACTTCTAATTTATTTAAATTTGTTATTTAATTGACATCAAAACAATTTTTTTTTAGTTTGTTTTGAAATCCTATGTTCAACTAAAATGCCTCAATAAAGAAGATAATGTATTGTTTTGCAAGAGCATTATGTGTTGGAAAAGTTGTTTAAGTTCTGTGTTTGGTGCATACCCTGTGGCTACTACTTAGGGAAGACACCAGTTAGAAATAGACTGGAAGAATAATCAATCACAAGTTTAAATTGAATCAAAAGAGTCTTCCTGAACTCAAATGGTTATACTAATGTGCATATTTCACTCAATATTTTTATATGTCATAAATTTTTTGAGTCAGTTCTATTTTTATCCATATCCTGCATAAATGACAGCCTCAAAATATAGGTCAGGGTGTTACTAACTGCTTAGAGCAAGTACACACTCAGGAAATTTCTTGTCCTAAAAATCCAGCTAATGAAAGATAGATGATTGGACTTTCTGAAATTTAGATGCAAAGTTATAAAATATCTAAAGGCCTATATCTTATACAGGTAAACCCATATAAGCATTGACTGTAAACAATGAGGATCTACTTAAAGATGATTCATAGCTAAAATTTTAAAGGGTGCCTGGGTGGCTCAGTGGGTTAAAGCCTCCGCCTTCAGCTCACGTAGTGATCTCAGGGTTCTGGGATCAAGCCCCACATCGGGCTCCCTGCTAGGTGGGGAGCCTTCTTCCTCCTCTCTCTCTGCCTGCCTCTCTACCTACTTGTGATCTCTCTTTCTTTGTCAAATAAATAAATAAATAAAATCTTAAATAAAATAAAATAAAATTTTAAGGATTATTAACTTAGATCTTTTAGAAATACCACACCTTGATAAAATCAGGTCATATAGCCATAGGATTAGATTACCTATAAAAAGTCACGTTTTCCTTATGATTGTAATGTTCAGATTAATACTGCATTATTTGCAATAACATGACTCACCTGCTTTTCCAAGTCAAAGCATGAGACTGATTTTTATGTTATCCGTTCAATTTGGTATTTTCCTTCTAATGAAGGCACATCTGTCATTCCCTGTGTTAATGTTCAATGTTCTAGAAAAAATATGCCTACAGCCTCACTGATTACTTGAAAAAAAATGTGAGGGAAACATAAGTGCTGAAGCATATAGAATGTGCTACTATATTAAATATATGTTTATTAACAAAAATAAATTTAAAAAGAGAGTGCTTTTACATCTTCAGGGCAATAGCAAGTTATGCCTCAACAATCTGCATGAATTTATGTCTCTAAACATTCCACTCAATACTCTGTAAAACTCACAGTGTAGTATTGGTACCCTTACATTTTTGAGAGACAAAGCTCACTTAAATTTTTTCTTAACTGTTAAAAACATTAAGGTGTTTTTAGCTATTTAATTCAAGTAGCTGCAGGTATTCACATTTTTTGCAGAAAATACAGCAGTACACAAATATCTCTATATAATACTTTTGAGAGGAAAATATTCCTTGCTTTTAAAAAAAATAACAAATGTTTTTAAAATCTCTCCTTTGTTTCCTGTACCTTCAATAATTTCTTCTTTCTTCTATCTTCTTGCTACTCCTTCTTTTCTTCTCTTTATTACCATCCCACCCACTCCTGTTTCTTTTTCTTCTTTATTATAATCACAATGGCTATCTTCTACAGAGGCCTTATGTCTTAATCAAAATGGATACATTTTGAGATAAAACCAAGCACGAGATGGGCTACATTCTTACTAATTCCTTGATGGAGTTAAGCATGTAACTTCATTTTTAATAATCAAGCTACCAGCTGAATACATTATTTCCAGCATCTGGAAGCCCATCTCCAAGTCTTTAGACCAGTGTTCCATAGGATGGTATCTAGCAGAGTTTTTTGGGGAATATACATGCTGGTTAGGCAGTGTGCTAATGGCATCCTGGAAGTAGGGTCGCCATTGAATTATTTTCCTTCACATTCTTCTATATTCGTAGACTACCCTTGCTTGAAAGAGAAAAAGTATGATTAGATGATGCACATCTCTACTTCGAAAAAACAAAGCAATAAGAAAAACTAAAAACTAAAAGGAAAAAATCATACAGCTGACTGTTGCTTAAATAGAAGATATATCTTTTTTTTTCTTTTTTTTTCCCCCAGGGGTACAGGTCTGTAAATCATCAGGCTTGCACCTTTCACAGCACTCACCATAGCACAAACCCTCCCCAATGCCCATAACCCAGCCACCCTATCCCTATCCTCCCACCCCCCAGTAGCCCTCAGTTTGTTTGTGAGATTAAGAGTCTCTTATAATTTGTCTCCTTCCCAATCCCCTCTTGTTTCATTTTTTCCCTCCCTACCCCCTACAACCCCCTGCCCCTCAAATTCCTCTGATTGACTTATTTTGCTTAGCATAGTGCCCTCTAGTTCTGTCCGTGTCATTGCAAACGGAGAAGATATATCTTATAAAAAAGAAAAATATGGCCCTACAGTATAAATAAGAAAAACATATATAGACATAACAACTTATCCAATAAGAGGCCATAAAATGTAATGATTAAGATTACTGGCTTTGCAGGTTGCACAGAAACGACATTAGTCCTTGCTCCACATATTTCTAGCAGAGCAAATTTGGGTAAGTTACTTGACTTTGCTAGTTCTTAATTCCCACATATATGAAATGATGGTAGTAATATACTTACATCATTGGGTTTTGAAGGGATTTAAATAAGAGAGCATGGAAATGGTCAGCACAGTACCTGCACAAGTACTCAGTATGTGGTATCTATTGTTACTAATTTGCACCAAAGCCATATTGCCAAATCAACGAATACA
This sequence comes from Ailurus styani, assembly GCA_002007465.1. NCBI lineage: Eukaryota > Metazoa > Chordata > Mammalia > Carnivora > Ailuridae > Ailurus > Ailurus styani. The sequence continues at coordinate 556,038 of LNAC01000881.1, forward strand.
TAAATTCTTCCAACTTTCTGTGCAACTAAATTTATATAAAGATAACCCAAATTACTCTCCATAATTGAAATAAGTGTTGAAAACATGAATTACTTTTTTTTTTTTTGGAATTGGCCAGAATATAGCTAGCTTTATTTTCTAAACCTAACGTCTACTAAGAAGTAACATGTTTCCAAGTGGTCGACAAATATTTATGGAACACTCAAGATTCGTCAATCACTATCTTAAGACCAGGCTAGTTACAAAACTGGACAAGGAAGGTGGGGTTCTTGTTTCCCTGGAGTTTATTTTTTTAGAGGGTAGAAGAATGCTATAGAGCAGGAAAGCAGAAAGGCAACAAATACATAAGATAATTAATTTCACGGAATGATAAATGCTATGAGGACAAGAAATCAAAATGATATTCTGTACGCAGCTGGCTGACTCTCTTGGTTTGGGTATGTCAGGAGAGGACTCTCTTTGAAAGTATATTTAATTGAGGTCTGAATAACAAGGAGGAGCCGGCTACAGGCAGCTCAAAGACCCTGAGGTGGGAACAAGTTTGCTGTATTCCTATGTAGGAGGAACGGAAAAAAGGCCAATGTGTTTGGACCTTAGTGTTTTAGGGGGAAAATAATGCTCAATTTATTTTATGCTTCCATTTGTTTTTCCTTTTCTGGATCATTGACCACTTTCCATTTAACTGACATATTCATACTTGATGTTAGAACAAAAACATTTTTTTCACTCCAAGGTATTTATGATACCCCAGGAAATGCCCATGGTGTACTCTGACATCATTAGCAAAACTGAAAATTCCACCCAATGTATATGTTAGAGGAAAGGAGGGGATTATTCTGCAGTTTTTATAAAGAAAGGATTTTATTCTTCCATAAAACTTAAAGAGTTTTTTTGAAAACTAATAATTCTCTATTTCAGTTTTAAGTATCAAGAGCCTATTTCCATCTGTAGTAACTGAGGTGGGAAGTGGGGGAAAAAGAACACAGTGCTGTAGTATCCTTGGCCCACCAGCATGCAGATCATTTAGCATTGCACCACCGTACTGAAGCTTTTGCTGCCAGGGATCCCTGAGCAAATCATTTCCATTACTAGTCTGTTCTAATAACCCCTTTGCTGATTCAGCTACCTGAATGTAAATATCATAGAAATGACTGGGAAATAAAAGCCAATTTGAAACAGTGAAAAGGGATCTAAAAGAAAATGCTTCCTACATATGCCTTCATTTTCATAACTCTTTATTTAAAGATCTGCTTATCATAGATAAAGGCTTTTGACTCTATTTGAAGCCAATAGAAAAAAAAATTCCTTTTGCACATATCACTATACATTGCTTTTAAAGCTCCCTATCTTAAATGACAGCTGTTTCACCCATACTAACACAGTACATATAGAAAGGCTTCTAATTCTTTATATATGTGTATATATTTACTCCAAATAAATTGCCACAAATATTAAAATAGCCACAGTGAATTCCACAGCGTTATAAAGTCCTTCATTGTCTATTCAATAGAGGTCTTGGTAGCTTGTCTTGAGGTACAAATGAGATCATGCACTGTTTATTTGTTATACACAGGTGGTGTTTTTCTCTCTGCCTGAGCTTCTGTTCAGTCCAATATTTTCTCTATATATCAGGCCCTCCCTCTAACCCCCAATGGCGTTTTAATACTACTAGCTGTTGAATTTAAGGCTGGCCTCCAGGAAAAAAAAAATTATTTGTGTGATCTGTATGATGACTATGTTAAAGTAAAAAAAGTGAGTGAGTAATGTAGCTTTTTGAAATTCAACCTAAATAATATTAGTGATGTAATTTGATTGTTAATACGTTTATATCTAAAATACAAGATGATCTTAGGAATATGATCATTGCAAATGAATTTTAAGCTGCATAACTATATATTTCTTTTTTTTTTTTAAGATTTTATTTATTCATTTGACACAGAGAGAGAGATCACAAGTAGGCAGTGAGGCAGGCAGAGAGAGAGGAGAGAGGAGGAAGCAGGCTCCCTGCTGAGCAGAGAGCCTGATGTGGGCCTCGATCCCAGGACTCTGGGATCATGACCTGAGCCGAAGGCAGCGGCTTTAACCCACTGAGCCACCCAGGCGCCCAATAACTATATATTTCAAAGCTGATCTGAGTAGGTTTTAAAGGGCGATACGTTGCAGAGGAGTAAGCAGCTGCCTTCAAAAAGAAATTGTAATTAACAGATCATCATAGTATTGAGTTGAAATTTCATCAAAATCAAAAGTAAAATATTAAAATACATTTTAAAATATAAAGGCTTAAGGAGAAGACATTCACGATGAAAACATAGGCTGAATTTGTGGCTATTACAATAAATTAGGAGTGCTGAATCATGCCACAATAAATGTATCACTGAGAGTACAAGTGGAATCTTAAGTGGTTTCAGTTTTTTTTTCCAATAAAGATATGATGTCAGTTCACCCTTTCCCAGTTGGGTAAAAATATGTCCACATTTTGAAAAAGCAGAAAGTTCCTTTTAATATCAAGGATTCCAAAACTCTTTTTGCATTAGTGCTAATGGTTTCAGTGGAACTTAAATAAGACCTGTTTAACAATCAACAACATCTTGTTTGCTTCCTAAAAGGTAAAGGAGAGCAGATGTTGCCACTTCAAAATATGTCTCTTTGGCATATAGCTTATTCTAAACTGATTATTTTTAAGAAACAGGAGACACTGGTGGAGCTCTGACACCGACAAGAAGTTACTCCTTTCCTTTTTTTTTTTTTTTGATGTTACTCTTTTATAAGAGAAATCTACAGTGATGAGGAAAATATTTATATACAGGTGTCTCGCTCACTCTAAGTGGAGGAGGAGGTTGACTGCATATCTAGAAATTCTTATCACAGTGAAGGCAAGGACTTAAATCTGCATAACAACATTATCCTTATTTACTGTACTTTGCTGATAATCTCCTATAACTGACTCCCCACCTAAAACATCGCCTTTGGTCTTTAGATGAAATCAGTATTAAAGGTGATGGTTTTAGCCATTTTGGAGAGTTTCCCAGTTTTCTGGGTGTTTCCCATGTATGTAGGAGGTATATATGTTATTAAAGTTTTGTTTGTTTTTCTTCTGTTTATCTGTCTAATATCAATTTTATTATTAGACCAGCCAAAGGATATTTCTATCCCCAAATAGAAGGGGATAAGGAAAGCTTTTCCTCCCTTACAATTTCAGCGACCCAGATGGGATCTTGTTTTGGGGCTGCAGCAGCTGAGATTCTGGGACCTCTGACAAAAAACTAGCAGAAGGTAAGAATTCTTACCATGGATTTCTGCCTGCATGGTCCAGTGGAAGTGAGAATCCCTTTATTCCTTTTTAAAATTTAGATTAGCAGAAAATTATTTGTGTGAACTAGTTCTATATATAGTGACCTTCGTATAAGAATTTGTTCTAGGGGGGCGCCTGGGTGGCTCAGTGGGTTAAAGCCTCTGCCTTAGGCTCAGGTCATGATCTCAGGGTTCTGGGATCGAGGCCCGCATCAGGCTCCCTGCTAGGCAGGGAGCCTGCTTCCTCCTCTCTCTCTGCCTGCCTCTCTGCCTACTTGTGATCTGATCTCTGTATGTCAATAAATAAAATTTAAAAAAAAAAGGAATTTGTTCTATATTGATCGCTTTCTTTCCCAGAGATGATCACTGTTCTCTCTCTTTCATCTCGTTCTATGCCTTGAGATCTTGGCATTATAATTAATGAGAATATTCTCTCTGGCCTCTGACATCCAGAAGGTGCACATAATGGTGTGCATCTAGTGGTCAGTTGAATAGACTGGGATTCTGAGATGCAAAGTCACAAGCAGCAGTCTCTTTGTCCTCCTGTGCTAACTCTTAGGGGAGTTTGTCTTAAGGGGTCCCACCCAGCCTATAAGGGGCTTTGTTGTGTCAACTTTTGTTGTCTTGTTAGAATTGGAAAAGCCCCATTCCAGTTAGCACCTGCCCAGTATCACAGATTTGTAGTTCTGTGACTGGAGGTGTCTCATGTTCTTATGGGAAATCATGGATAGTGTTTGCATTACACTATTCTTACCACCAGTGACAACCAAGGCCTTTGCTTCCTTAGGCTGAATCTGAACCAGCATAAACTCAGTCCTTGGGAAGTCACAGAAACTACACTAGGAGGAGTTTTTGCAAAAAGGAAACTTATTCTGCAGCAAATGAACAGATCACAGGGATAACTTCCAAAGTCATGAGTCCCTAAGAAGGATGGATAGGTTCCTTCCATTTAAGGTTAGGATGAATATTTACAAAGGAACAGGCATAAGGTTGCATATGCACCTTAAGGAAACATGCCTGTACACCACACGTTATGTAAATGAGGCTTGTGCTCCTGGTTGGGCAGATTTTAGTGTTATAACGAGATAAAGGTCATTGTTGGTCATTTTAGAGGTCACTGTTTGGTCCATCTTCACAGGTGTGTGTGTAGGGCAATGATTACACTCAAACTGGTCTGGGTGGTCTGAGCCAGCTGGAGTTCTTATCAGGGCAGCTGCTATTGCTTGAGGGGTGGTTTCACTTCCATTTGCGTGAGTTAAGAGATAAGCTGGCAAGAAGAGCTTAAGGAAAAATGTGGGACAAAGGTCAGTGCGTACTGAAAGACCTGCGGATCCCCTTACCCAAGAATTTAACACTGCCACTGGATGCAAACA
>LNAC01000882.1:1251-19824 GCA_002007465.1 Ailurus styani
GGAGGAGGAGGGGGAGGAGGAGGAGGAGGAGAAAACATAAGCAGTAATCACTGACATCAGCTCGAGAAACATTTTTCTAGATATATCTCCTTTGTCAAGAGAAGCAAAAGCAAAATTAAACTATTGGGACTACACCAAAATAAAAAGCTTTTGCACAGTGAAGTAAACTATCAACAAAACAAAAAGATAACCTACCGAATGGGAAAACATTCTTCTAAATGATATATCCAATAAAAGGTTAATATTCAAAATATATAGAGAACTTCTACAACTCAACACCAAAATAACAAATAATCCAATTAAAAAATGGGTGGAATACCTAAACAGACATTTTTTTTTTACAAAGAAGACATACAGATGGCAACAGACACATGAAAATATTTTCAATATCACTAATGATAAATCAGGTAAATAAAAATCAAAACCACAATGAGACATCTCCTCAGAGCTGTCAGAATGGCTAAAATCAAAAACAGAAGAGAAAAGCATTGTCAAGGATGTGGAGAAAAAGGAACCTCATGCACTGTTGGTGGGAATGCAAGCTAGTATAGCCACTGTGAAAACAGGATGAAGGTTCCTCCAAAAATTAAAAATATAATTAGCATATGATCCAGTAATTCCACTATTGGACATTTACCCAAAGAATATGAAAACACTAATTCAAAAAGACATATGCACTCCTATGTATATTACAGCATTATTTCCAATAGCCAAATTATAGAAGCATTCCAAGTGCCCACCCATAGATGAATGGATTAAAAAGATGTACTGTGTGTATGCACACACATATGCACACCCATACATGCATATATACACAATGGAATATTACTCAGTCATAAAAAATGAAATATTTCCTTTTGCACCATCTTGGTTTGATCTGGGGGTATAACGTTAAATAAAATAAGTCAGTCAGAGAAGGACAAGTTTCCTCTGACCTAATTTGTATGTGGAATTTAAGAAAAAAGACAAAGAAAAAGAGACAAAAAACAGACTCTTAAATATAGAAAACAAATTGGTGATTGCCAGCATGGATGGTGGGTGGGGGATGGTTGAAATAAGTGAAGAGGATTAGGAGAACACTTACTGAGATGAGCCCTGAGTGATGTACAGCATTGTTTAATTGCTGTACACCTAAAACTAATATAACACTGTATGTTAATTATACTTGAAAATGTAAAAAAATAAGTAAAAGTTTTCCTTTTTTTTTTTTTAAAGATTTTATTTATTTATTTAACAGAGGGAGAGAGAGATCACAAGGAGGCAGAGAGGCAGGCAGAGAGAGAGGAGGAAGCAGGCTCCCCACTGAGCAGGGAGCCCAATGCGGGCCTCGATCCCAGGACCCTGAGATCATGACCTGAGCCGAAAGCAGAGGCTTTAACCCACTGAGCCACCCAGGCGCCCAAGTTTTCCTTTTTTATACAAACATTTTTTCACCTAACTGAATTAAGCAAACATTAGCCAAAAATCATTGAGAGTGGCTTATTTGAGAAATCAATGATTAATTTAAACAGATTGTTTAAGTAGAAATTGAACTTTTTTTAATTTTTTTTAATTTTTTTTTAAAGATTTTATTTATTCATTTGACACAGAGAGAGAGATTACAAGTGGGCAGAGAGGCAGGCAGAGAGAGAGGAGAGAGGAGCAAGCAGGCTCCCTGCTGAGCAGAGAGCCCGATGTGGGCCTCGATCCCAGGACCCTGGGATCATGACCTGAGCCGAAGGCAGCGGCTTTAACCCACTGAGCCACCCAGGCGCCCAGAAATTGAATTTTCATTGTACAAAACTTGATGTGGGAAGGATTTTAATGGTTTCAATTGATTACTAGGCTCTATAAACACTTGTAGGAAACTATTCTTTCCTCTCCTCTTGACCCAACAATGCTCCCAGCTCAGAAAGTGTTGGCTTTTTCTTTGCAACATTTTAGTGCATTCATGAGTCTCAGAAGGTTGAACTCTGACGTATCAACTTATAAGTATTCTTTAGCCATTGCTAATCTATGCTTCAGGTTACCTGTTAGACATAGGGCTTCTCAAAGAAGCTTGCAAAACTCTGAGCTACCACCTGAGAAGAGAGCTCTTCCCTTTATCACCCACACTTCCATCCCATCCCTAAACATGTATTCTTATATTGACTTTAATGGTACAAGTGAGCATCCTTTCCTCACACAAAACAGTTGCATCTGGGTTCTCCTTATACAGTGTCTGCCCTATATCTTGCCTCCATTTGATAGCACTTTATTTTTTTTGTAATGTTAGGAAGAATCATGGTTTCAAGTGATATCACACTTTATTATAAAATTGATCATCAAAATTTTGTCTGATGATTTTACTAACTGTTGAAGATCATTACCTAGATCTATTATTTCATTGTGTTATAAGAGCTTTAATAACAGTAACAAAATATTGTATTATCGTTTTAATGGGAGGTTTGGGGTCTTTTTTTTTTTTTTTTTTTAAAGATTTTTTTTTTTCATTTGACACAGAGAGAGAGATTACAAGTAGGCAAAGAGGCAGGCAGAGAGAGAGGAGAGAGGAGGAAGCAGGCTCCCTGCCGAGCAGAGAGCCCGACGCGGGCCTCGATCCCAGGACCCTGGGATCATGACCTGAGCCGAAGGCAGCGGCTTTAACCCACTGAGCCACCCAGGCGCCCCTGGGGTCTTTTTATTTACCACCTTTTATTTTTGATTTTTTTGTGATACTATTCATAAGCGCTCGAGTCAATAAAGATCACTTGTACTTTTTATCTTTTCTATTCTTGGGTCATTTTTCCTACTATAAAACCTAGAATTTGCATTGTATTGTGACTTCCTGGTCCCCTAAGCCATATCTTCAGGGATAGAGACAATATCATCCTGTATTTAGAAAATTTATTTAATGAGAGTGTACTACTTAAAGACTAGGGAGAAGAGTATTTTTAGAAGCTGGGTAATAGAAGCAGAGAACATCTATTGCAAACTACTACTGGTAAATAATTAAATATGCTTCCACTACAAAATCTAAGGATACCTTTTACTTACAATGATAGTTTGGGAACACACTGATGCATTTTACATAAGTTAGCCTACTTACTAGTACTGTTATGATAAAAGTTTTTATTTGATCTTAAAGCAAATAAAAGAGATGGTCCTCAAGAGAAATATTCTATAATTCTGGTAGCCCAAAATATGTCATAATGAAGTATTACTATCCCTATTTCAATTATGATAAAATTTTCAGTAAACTTTTGATATTTTTGAAGGCTTGATTCTCAATAACTTCATTACAGGGAAATTGGAATTATGAATCCTCTGTGAGAGCTTTGTCTCTCACAGTGTACAGTTTCAACCTCCAAACCCATATTGCCATTTTGCAGATTTTTTTTAGAGGGCATATTTTACTTCCCTTGAATACTCACCGGGAGACCTCTAACAGCACTACTAAGGGACCACATCCAATGTTTGCCAAGGACCCATGGACGGGTCATAGTGTGATCAGATCATGTCTTTGATTACTGCAGAAAATAAAGGGTGATTTCTCATACAAACACTAACTTAAAGAAAGAGTGATTCTTGGTATCATGATTTCAAAAAAAAAAAAAGAAAGAAAGAAATCTTTATATTTATCTTTTGATAAATACAGAATAATACATATCTGCTGCAGAGATTTAATTTTGTGGTTGCAATTTCAAGTACTTGTGTTATTCCATGATGGGGAAAAGGGAATAAAATATAAGAAATATATGTAATATATATAATTTATATATGTGTAAATATATATGTAAATATATATAAAAATATAAGAATTGCCTCAGCAGTACATTGTCTGAAATCAAATTATCTTCTCTTGATAGAATATGAACTATATCATCTTTAAAAATGTCACAGTTAGAGGCCTCAGAATAAAGCAGTACTTAAAATACTGCTTTCACACTGTAATGACTAAAAAGTTCAGTGCAGTTTTGCAAATATTTACTCAGTAACTTCTATGCGAAAAAAAAAGAAAAAAAAAGGAAAGTATGAATGACAGAGATTGTGATCTATTCATAATAAATAAAACGATTTTGTGCCCTGTTACAAATTTAAACATCCATTAAGAACAAGCAGTAAAAGAAAAGCATAAAGCTGTCTGAAGATAAGTGGTGGCATTGTTTAAAAGGAGACTGTAGCAACCCAGGAAGGTATCGATCATTTCTAACGGGCTGGAAGGAGAGGGACAATTGATTCTCAACTCTGATGAATTGTACACAGCCAACTTTGGCCTGCAACCCCAGCATTACAAAATCTCATTGTTCAATGGCATTTGAGGATCTATTTTTAGATCAATTATTGGCTTGTTAAAAAAAAAAAACAACCTATAGTCTAGCCAAACAGAATACTTTTTTAGAACCTCTGCACTAAACTGTTAGACATGTGTGAGAGCTACTTCATGCTCTTCAATACACCGATTTCCCCACAATGACATTGGTGAAGAAAGGAAGCAAACACCTATTATTAACTATTCCTTAATAGCCGTATTTCATATAATTTCTTGTCTAGGAAGTGAAAATAAAGAGCATCTCTGATCATCCCCTCCATCCCCATGTGATCATGATGAGGTCTTTAGCATAGTTTTACTTCTGTCCTTCCTCAACCCATTTTGGGTTTAGTTAAGATTAAATGGAATTTTACTTTCCAATTTAATTGCCATTGCTGTGGATATTTGCCTTTTATATTTCAAAAAGTAATTTTAACAACACCATTGAATTTCAGAACATAATATCAAAACTCTGTTGCTACTAAAAGTTGTGTTTTATTTCTCACCATTCTTTCCTGAGTACCATGACTTCCCATTTATATGTCCCTCCCTTAAAATATATATATATACAAGCCTTTCCTTTTTCTAAAAGGAGAAATATATTAATAACTTGAATTATTCAAAGTACAGGAACTCCAACAATCCTGGGCTTTCATTAGGGTTACTGGTTGAAAAGGTGATGCAAATCCTCAGCTCACATAGTGTCACTGTGATAACAGTTATAACTTGTAATTTCAGTTCTGTGTCTAGAGCTCATGTGCTTAGGTCTTCTCACCATTTGCCTAATTTAGGCCAACAATGGAAGGTATTGAGAAATAGTCCCAACTGCTAGACTTGTACTCACTTTTGATTTCATTTGAATTTCCTCTCTGAAGAGTCAGAGCTTTCCACATGAAAAACAAACCTGTGAAAGGACCAGAGGATTAAACATCCATTCCTTTCCCTGCTTTGCAATGAATATAAACAGACTCTGTTTCAGTTTATGCACCTACTCATTTTCTACTTTAGAGCAGCTTTTATGCTAAGAAAATGTCTGAAGAACTTCTATCTCCGGCGAAGAAAAGTGTGTTATATGTCAAAGCTTCAATTGTCAAAAGACTGTAATATTTTTAAAGGGTGGGAATCAAGGTCAAATCAAAAGGCTAAGTCCCTTTACTTCCCTGCATATATTGTTTCCATTTCCCTTCTCTCTATTATAATCAAGTCTATTTGTTAAAAGGTTATGCAAAATAAATTAGGCTTTTAGAGCACTGACAGCTCAGCCATAGAGAAATTCTTTCCTCTATTTTTTTTGTACTTTATACGTGAACACCTGCTACACTTTTAATGAGCTTTAAATTATACTTTACACCCATGTAACAAGAATGGATATTGCTCTTTAGTTATAATCAAAGAAAATATCAGGATGACTTGTTGCTAAGAGCAACAGCTTGTCAAAAAATGATGCTTCCTCCAGTCACAATATAGATAGATAGGTCCAGGTTGATAGATGGAAAATATGATTTACACTACATTGAGAGTTATCAATCTTTTAAATTTTCTTGTCTTCTGTGATTTAAGAGGAATTTGTCATTGCTCTATGACTATGCCTAGATTATTTTCTTTTGTTCTTATCTTTGTTCTTCCAGTCTCCTTCCTTCTTATAGGACAAAAGGTAAAAATGAAAAATTTCCTTATGCATTTATTCTCTCTGATTCATTAAAATAGATATACTTCAAATAAGATTCCAAAACCTCTTGAAAAACTAAAGTATAATGATACACATTTATTTTTTGAATTTTATTTCCCCTTACAATTTGATTTACTTTTAAATATTTAACCCTACTGAATATTAAGTCATTGTCAGACTTCCTTTAGTCATTGTCAGACTTCCTTCCTAAGCAGTTTAATAATGACAGAAAAGCAAGCATTTGAAAGTGAACAATAGTAATTTGGCTATATACCATCTTCACATAAGAGGCTTTAGACTTCATGGCCAACCAGATTTAATTCTTTTCTACAATGGTGTCAATTTGATGCCATCTACAGAGAAGTGAGATGGTTGCGCGATGGAGAGGACTATTGTGGAAGTAGATAAGATGTAATTAATGTCTGGTGGTTGATACTGACTCTTATTTAGGAGCTCACCTAGAGCTTATTCATATGAGTTTGACGTCACAGAGTTTGTTTCTGAAGTGTCAGTTACTTCTGTTTCCTTGACAAACTTTTTTTTTTCCCTTAAAGCCTATGTCTTAAGCCTTCATTCCAGAGCCATCACATTGACTTGATCTGATCATCCTGTACTCTTTAAATAAACTGTTCATATCTCTGTTAGAAAAAAAAAGATATAGTTAATGGAAGTAGAAAAGGGGTCATGGCAGACAGGCGTCCTGGCTGTGAAGGTTTCCGTACAATGTCCCAGCAGGGGGCAGAGAGGCAGGATAATGTAATGTTAAGTGTGGCGGCTAGGGGGCGACTGTACATCAATACCTTCCGTGTTGAGATGAATGTTACCTGTTCCTTGCCTTTATGTTGACTCATATGGTAGGGATGTGTGCATAACTGACTGTTTCCTCGATGCTTATATTTAGATTTACTGTTGTAAATTTTATCCTCTATACTGAGAAGTAAGGCTGGCCTGAACGTGACCACTCTTATTTAAAATGCCTTTTTTCAATATAGATTGAAGTGTAGCAAAAAAAGAAAAAGGAAAGATGAGGGGAAAAACAACAGAATGGAACAAGAGAGTAGTACAAAAGTTAGTGAAGACAGGTGAAGAAATGGAGAAAATAAAGAGAGAAGAAAGAAGTATTTTAGCATATTTTCCCATTGTATAATCCCCTTAAGATTTGGAAACAATGCCCTTCTTAATTGGAAAAATAGTCAACATAATAAATGTCTGTATGTTCAGCTTTCAGGTTTTTTTTCTCATTTTTATAAAAATGCCTTTTAAGTTTTTGAACTAAAATGAATAAAAATTAGATAAATAACCTTTCTTTCTTCATGGGTTTCCTAAAATAATTTACCTTTGCCTGTATGAGCACACATTACTGTACTCTTCTTTTCAAAAGGAGAAAGTTAAATGTCTCATTAAAAAGCGGAAGAAGAAATGTACTTTTTCTTCTTATCACCAGTAACAAAAACTTCAAAAAATGTTTGGTTCCAAAGCTCCTCAATATGCAAGCTATCTACTTATACTAATTATTCAAGCCTTAAGAGACTGAAAACTAAAGATAGAATTCTCGTGAGAAAAAACAAACTCTGTACATTATATGTGAGCTTTCCTAAAATTCACTGCTTCCATTCAGAGTAGCTTCTGAAGAATATCATGTCTGTTATTTTAATTTAGCTAATAATTATAACTGTTTATAATAAAACAATGATGATAATGGTATATTTACAGAGATATTTCTTCATTTAAATGGCCTAAATGACATCATTAAGTATGCAAGTCCTTCAAGGTTCCTTGCTCATTTTCTGAAATGAACAGAATGGACTACAACATACTAGAACTAGTATTTGATTTTTCATGTGATTTTGAAGAAGCACAGAGATAAAATGTATTAAATCCAGTGAACATGCTCTGCTATATTCTATCAGATATTTTCTAATCGAGGGAGGGTTTTGTTTGTTTGTTTTTTTGTTTTGTTTTTTTAATCTTACCTTGCTATTTCCATTACATCTCTCTGCATGTTTACCAAACATGCAATTTCACCAAAATGCTAAAGTTGAAGTTCAAATACAACCCTGTATCAAATATTCACTTATGTTTTGTTGTGTCTATATACAACTTAAAATAACACACCATTTGATAATTTTAGGTAAGGTTTAGAAATATTTGTCTTGTCTTATATTACAAATAGTAATGTTAGACTCATTCAGCTATTTAGTTGAGTCTTCACTATGTACAAACTAAAAAAAAAACTTTTAAAAAAATTTTAAATTGTAGGTTTTGTAGTTATCAAGCAATTTTACTTGGAAGACAACACTGTTTAATATCATTAGAATGATATTCTTATATGAAAGGCATGAGATCCTCATTTATTCAAAAATTGTATTGAACATTAAACATTGGGTATGACTGTGTGCATCTGTGTTAGAAGAAGGTATTAGAAGTAGAGGTAAAGGTATATGGTGACTGGAAAGTAAGAGGCCATTATTTGACTTTATTGGAACTTAATGTAAAAATTGTAGAATCACAGAACTAAGCAGACTTAGTAGACATGAAAGATTAAAAATGAGGGACGAGAGGGCACCTGGGTGGCTCAGTCATTAAGCGTCCGTCTTTGGCTGAGGTCATGATCCCAGGGTTCTGAGACTGAGTCCTGCATCAGGCTCCCTGCTCAGTGGGGAGTCTGCTTCTCCCTTTCCCATTCCCCCTGCTTGTGTTTCCTCTCTTGCTCGCACTCTCTCTCTCTCTCTCTCTCTCTCTCTCAAATAAATAAATATCTTTAAAAAAAATCTTTAAAAATAAATGAGGGAAAAGAATGGTCAGTTTTGACAACTACCTCAGCTGCAAGAAGACTACCTAAACCTTGAATGTGATTAATGCATGTGTTGAATTAATAAATGGAGAATGAGTGATTAAAAAGAGCAAGTGCCCTTCATTCTACCTAATTTTTTCTGCTAATTCTAAACTGCATGGGCCTGTTTAAGCTATATTGTAGAGTTTTTATGTTTCTCAGCTATTTTTGCAAGTGCTGATCATGTGCTAACTCCAGTCTTTCTTATTTTTCTTCACATAGACTAATTGTAGTCTCAGTCACTATTAGAAAAACAAACCTCCAATAACAGCTTCCCTCTTCTTTTCCATCCTCTCATTTCCCATTCACACCTAGATTAGTGGCCTATATAGGCTCATAAAGAAATAACTTAGAAGCTTTAGTCCAGTATCCCTGTAGTTATTTTATCCTATTAATAGGTACAAATGAAATTTTTCTAGGTGATGAGGCTGGATGGAATTGCAGAACAAGAGGGTTGGGACGACCCTGTATTGTTTTATGATGGATCACTTGGAATTCCACCCTTATATCTAATTGTCATCCGGAGTAATGAACCCAGAGTAATGATCGCTTTTGTTCAACAAATGGATTCTGGCAGAAATACCAGGAAAGATACCCCAAAAATGAATATGATGATTTGTAAGGCAGAAATTAAAAAAGAGGAAAAATTGGAGGAGACTTTTCTTAAAGTGTTCAACTTTTTAGATGTTTCTCCTTAATAATACAGTATGTCATATTCCTGAAACAATTTTATTTATTCTTCAATTATCTGAAAACTTTTTTTAAAAAGACTTATTTATTTATTTATTTATTTATTTATTTATTTATTTATAAGAGAGAATAAATGAGAGAGAGAGAGAGAGAACGTGCACCAGTGTGGGGAAGAGCAGAGGTTTAGGAAGAAGCAGACTCCACACTGAACAGAGAGCCTGATGCAGGGTTTGATCCCAGGACCCTGGAATCATGACCTGAGCTGAAGGCAGATGGTTAACCAACTGAGCCAGCAAGGTGCCCCTGAAACCTTTTAATAAAGTCATGTGCACTCATAGATGCCTGTATTTTTTTTTAAGATTTTATGTATTTATCTGAAAGAGAGAGAGCAAGAGCAGCAGTAAGGGGTAGAGGGAGAGGAAGAAGCAGACTCCATGATGAACAGGGAGCCCCATGTGTGGTTTGATCCCAGGACCCTGGAATCATGCCCTGAGCCAAAGGCAGATGCTTAACAGACTGAGGCAGCTAGGTGCACTAGCATGCATGGTTTTGAAAATTAAAGAGATCTGGCCAACAAATGGAATTACTATCTCTCTGTCATCTTATCCCTGTGTCATGTGGTATTTTGGCATACAAATATATTCACATTATTTTATTTTATCCCAGAGTTATCACCTTGCTTTCACAATACTTTCTCATTTCTTAACACATTCAGTCACTAAATAGAGACTCCCATGTTCTTTGTGTCAAGGGTAGAACATCCCAGAAGAAGAGGGGAAATAAGAAGTCTTTTGCTGAATTTTGGAGTCTGGGAGAAACATAAAGTTCTCATTTCCTCAGAAATCAGATTCAGGAACATGGACAAGGTTAGTCACTTCTAAGCCCTCCTTATGTGAGGGGTTAGAGAGCCAGAGAGGAAGAGGAAAGAACTAAGATGCTGGTGGCACCCCTGCCTGGAGCCCTGAATCCTGACCTCAAATGCATCATCCTAGGAAAGAGAGGATTCCAAAAATCCCACACAGATTTTGGGAAATATAAATTCAGAAAGGCCTTTAACCCTTTTCTTGGTACATTTCAGGAAAGACATGGTTGAGGATGTGTTTAGCTGACAGGCTTGAGGGCTCCTGGGAAATACTCCATTCCCTGTAAGAGAGAGAGCCACAGAACAATTCTGATGGCTCCCAGAATGGTCTGGAAGTGGTGAAATGAAGCTCTACAGATGGCTCCATGGATTTCTCATTCCTCCATCATTTTGGATGGAAAAGGAGTAGAATGATCATATGCATAGAAAGGACAAAACAATTTGGATTAATGAGCATCAATCTCAGAAGCAAAAATGATGACTGCTGTTAGGCAAAAATAACGACTGTGTGGCCACCTTAACAGATTGCAAATTGCCACCAGAAACAAAAGCATCTCATCAGACACCAAGGTGTTAATGACTCAGATCAGATAACAAGTCCTAATCTCTTCAGGGAAATACTGGTCCTGTTGGAATGGCGGAAAACTTAAACTGTCTGAGATTCATTTACCTTGGTTTTGTGGAGTAGATGCTCATGTTGGAAAACCAGTCAGGATTNCGGAAAACTTAAACTGAGATTCATTTACCTTGGTTTTGTGGAGTAGATGCTCATGTTGGAAAACCAGTCAGGATTATAGAAAATATAAAGTTATCTTTTTTTGTACTCTTACATTTTATGATTAAATTCAGACTCAGAATTTACAACTGTACTGAATCAGCCACATGTTCCCCAAGATAGCACAGAGGTGAATCCTTAGAGGAGTGGATATAACTGAGAAGAAGCTGGAGGCATGGGAGCAGCTGCTGGCTGAAGAGTTCATGGCAACTTTGCAATAGACCCTAACTGCTGAGAGATCCTACCTTCCAATGTATTCTAGAGAAAAGAGAGTATCTAAAGATCTACTTTTAAACCTTTAAGGCAGGTGGGTGGTGATAGGGGTAAATACTTATTAATAACACCGGTTTCCTTTAAAAGTACACATTTACAAAGTGTTAATAGTTAAAAGAGATCATATATGTAAAGTACTTAGATTAATTGCTTGCTGTGATGGTTAATTTTATGTATAAACTTGATTGGGCAAAAGGATACCTAGATAGCTGATAAAACTTTACTCCTGTGTGTGTCTATGAGGGCCTTTCTGCATGAGATTGGCATTTGATTTAGTAGGTTGACTAAAATCAGGGGTGCCTGGGTGGCTCAGTGGGTTAAGACTCTGCCTTCGGCTCGGGTCATGATCTCAGGGTCCTGGGATGGAGCCCTGTGTCCTGCTCTCTGCTCAGCAGGGAGCCTGCTTCCCCCTCTCTCTCTGCTTGCCTCTCTGCCTACTTGTGATCTCTCTCTCTGTCAAATAAATAAATAAAAATTAAAAAAAAATCTGCCTTCACTAATGTGGGTAGACATCATCCAATCCTTTAAGGGTCCATATAGAACAAAGGGTGAGGAAGGGTGAATTCCCTCTCTTCTGAGTGGGGATGTCTATCTTTTGCCTTTGTACATCAAAGCTCCTGGTTCTTGGAAATTTTGGACTTACTCCAGTGGCTCCCTGGTTCTCAGGCCTTTGAATTTTTTTTTTTAAAGATTTTATTTATTTATTTGACAGAGAGAGAGAGAGAGAGAGAGAGAGATCACAAGTAGGCTGAGAGACAGGCAGAGAGAGAGAGGAGGAGGCAGGATCCCTGCTGAGCATGGAGCCCGATGCTGGTGTGGACCAGGCTACTCATACTGTGTGACCAAGTCCACGTATGGGGGATGATCCTGAAAAGTCAGGAGACTCCATAGCTGGCTCATACTACTTCCTTCCTTTGTGTTTTTGGTTTCCTTAGTAATTATGGGAATTGTCTATGGGCTTCACAATGGAGTGACTACAAATCTTGCTTATGCTCACTCTGATAAGCACAATGAAACTGCTCCCAAGAATTCAGCAAATATAATTAAACCTAATATTACTCAATGTCCACCTATTTGCAATGCAAAAAACATGAGCACAGCAGAGTTCTTTGAGGGACTTCACATGAAGGAGTTGTTGGAACCAGGCCCAAATCCTCTCCCTACTCTGGAACCTCCTCAAACATCCTTAAGGCTACAGAGTAACAAAAAGGGAACATTGCATGGTGTTCTCACAGTCCAGGGGCCACTTATGGAATAAGTATTTTAAGAGAATAGGTTGCGATTACTGAGTACTACATAATGAGGTATATTAGCTTACTTTGTATTGTTCACTTAATGTTATAGGTCAAACCTCATCTGTCACTTCTTGCTCATGTGGCAGATTGTTACACTTTGCAGGAAATCATTAAGACTTTGGTTAATCATATTCGGAGAAATTGAAAGGGGACTATAATCATTATCTAAAAATAAAATCACATACTTGATGAAATGGAACAACAAGGAAATGTAAAACATAAATAAAGTCCCTCCATGCCAATCGGGAGGAGATGCCTACAACCCATACCTGTGTGTGAGCCTCCTCATTCGCTGACGCTGTCCTTTCCTTCCTGTACCCATCCCCTCTGGAGCTGGACTCTGGCACAATGCGGGTCTTGATCCCAGGACCCTGAGATCATGACCTGAGCTGAAGGCAGAGGCTTTAACCCACTGAGCCACCCAGGCACCCGGCCTTGGAAGTTTCATTTATTCCGGTGGCTCCCCTGGTTTTCCAGCTTGTAAAAGTCAGATTGTGGGACATCTTGGCCTCCATAACTACACAAGCCATTTCCTATAATAAATCATAAATATATGTGTATATATATATATACACACACATACATATATATATACATATATGTGTGTATATATATACATATATATATGTATATATAAATACACACATATATATGCTCAGTATGTACCATATATATATATGTACATACTGTACAGTACATACTGTTGGTTCTATTTCTCTATTTCTCTGGAGAATCCTGANATGTATATATAAATACACACATATATATGCTCAGTATGTACCATATATATAAATGTACATACTGTACAGTACATACTGTTGGTTCTATTTCTCTATTTCTCTGGAGAATCCTGACTATTTTTTTTTATTTGACACAGAGAGAGAGATTACAAGTAGGCAGAGAGGCAGGCAGAGAGACAGGGAGAGGAGGAAGCAGGCTCCCTGCTGAGCAGAGAGCCCGATGCAGGCCTTGATCCCAGGACGCTGAGATCATGACCTGAGCCGAAAGCAGAGGCTTTAACCCACTGAGCCACCCAGGCACCTGAGAATCCTGACTATTGCACCTGCATTTAAGTAGGTGTTCACATTCTTTTAGTTTCCTTTACATTTTCTTTTAGAGGTGGAGTTAGAGTCAAGCATTAAGATTTGTGTTTTTGTTTTCTTTTTCTTTGGTAGTAGGAAGAAAAATGAGAAAAGGCAATTGAAGGATCAATAACTCAACCTAAGAATTTTAATTTTAAAATACTAACTTTAAAAAATAGCTAGAAAGCCACAATCCATTAACGAAAACTAACCAAATGTGGACAAAATGTGCATATACTTTATTTTACATATTTCTATTTTTATGTAAGAGAATGTGTTTTTCTAATCATTCTCATTTGCCTGATCATTGAGCTGTTCATTCATTTTAAACTGTTCTGCATTTCCCTCTGCAAGAAATTCTGAGTGGGTAATTTTGATTAGTAGCTCTTTCTGCATACACATCTTTTTGTACTTATTTTCAACTGTTAGAGTTTTACTTTTTATTTTAATATGGTTCTTCATTTTATGATGTGATTTAGACTAATATCTCTGATGAGAGTCATTAATGCAGAGATTCTATCATTTCACATTGACAAAAGTATGAAAATACATTCATTTATTCCTTTAATAAAAAATGTCATACCATAGGGATTTAATAAGTAATTATACATGAGAAAATGAAGGTATGTCAAGGTCTTTGTTAAGTAAAAGCAACAAGTCCTGTCATTTTTATCTTTGTGAAGAAATAGGTCTTCTTCCAGAATCCATCAAAATCCTTGAGGGGAACACAGGGAGGAACCTTTTCGACCTCAACCGCAGCAACTTCTTCCTAGAAACATCGCCAAAGGCAAGAGAAGCAAGGGCAAAAATGAACTATTGGGACTTCATCAAGATCAAAAGCTTTTGTACAGCAAAGGAAATAGTCAAAAAAACCAAAAGACAACTGACAGAATGGGAGAAGATATTTGCAAATGACATGTCAGATAAAGGGCTAGTATCCAAAATCTATAAGGAACTTATCAAACTCAACACCCAAAGAACAAATAATACAATCAAGAAATAGGCAGAAGACATGAACAGATATTTCTCCAAAGAAGACATCCAAATGGCCAACAGACACATGAGAAAGTGCTCAACATCACTCACCATCAGAGAAATATAATCAAAACCACAGTGAGATGTCACCTCACACCAGTTAGAATGGCTAAAATGAACAAGTCAGGAAATGACAGATATTGGTGAGGATGCAGAGAAAGGGGAACCCTCCTACACTGTTGGTGGGGATGCAAGCTGGTGCAGCCACTCTGGAAAACAGTATGGAGGTTCCTCAAAAAGTTGAGAATAGTGCTACCCTATGACCCAGCAATCACACTACTGCTTATTTACCCTAAAGATACAAATGTAGTGATCCAAAGGGGCACATGCACCCGAGTGTTTATAGCAGCTATGTCCACAATAGCAAACTATGGAAAGAACCTAGATGTCCATCAACAGATGAAAGGATAAAGAAGTTGTGGTAAATATATACAGTGTAATACTATGCAGCCATCAAAAAACCCACAAAATCTTGCCATTTGCAACGATGTGAATGGGACTAGAGGGTATTATGCTAAGTGAAATAAGTCAATTAGAGAAAGACAATCATCATATGATCTCTCTGATATGAGGAATTTAAGAAGCAGGGTGGGGGTTCTTGGGAGCTAGGGAGGGAAAATAATGAAACAAGGTGGGATCAGGAGGGAGACAAATCACAAGAGACCCTTAATCTCACGAAACAAACTGAGGGTTACTTGGGGGTGGGAGGGTAGGGATAGGGTAGCTGTGTTATGGACATTGGGGAGGGTATGTGCTATGGTGAGTGCTGTGAAAGGTGTAAGCCTGATGATTCACAGACCTGTACCCCTGGGGCAAATAAAAGAATATATCTTAATTAAAAAAAAAGAAATAGGTCTTCTTGGAGGTAATAGTTTAAGAAACATAGAGAAAAGGAGGTTTTAAAGAAATTGATGGGTAAAACAACTAGTTTCTTGTATGCAGTATGGATCCACCATAGCACCTTAGTGATCTTACTGATCTGTGCATTGACCATGTAGCAATGACTCAACCACTCTATAGTGTTGACTCATAATGTAGTGATGAGTCAACCACGTGTTGGTAGAATGTGCTGTGATACTCCTTGGGACATGGTAAAAGAGGAAGTCTTAGGAGGAGACAGGCTTTCATCTACCTCCTTAGTTCCATCAGTCCTCAAACTTTCTGTGTCACCCTCATTTGAGTACAGCTGCAGACTATAAAACTGCTTGACTATGGTTTAGAGTTGCTTTCCTAAAGATAAGCACCCTGCACTCACGTTGCCTATCATCTAGCTCCTTACATTTGGTGTGGTGTTGTGGAATTAGGGGTATAAGGTACTGACATCACTGGCCATGGTTTTGTTGTCTGAAAGTAATAAACTTGCCAACTCCATCTGGGTCCACTCTCTCTGTTTCAGATGAATCTCAGTAAGTACTATAGGCCACCAAGCAGCTACCAACAAGCTGTTGCTTAGGGATGGATTGACTGCTCAACCGGCATAGAGATTATAATTAATGATATTCTCCTGTCCTGTCTAGATTACAGGATGGTTCATCATCACTTGACTTACACTACCTTTAGGTATTTTCATTTATTTCTTTCTTTTTGTGTATTTTTTCCCTTTCTTCAAGCATATGAGGTTTCATTTTACTGGATGGATTGAGGCTTTTTGTTTCTGTCTTTTCCACAGATGTACATATACACACTCATGGTTATCTATCAAAGTGGTATATAAAGTATAACAACAGATGTTAGAAAAAAAACTCCATGGAGTAAAAGGATGAAGAAATTTTTTGTTGTTGCTGTTTGTTGTAGTGGTTGTGAGTGGTCTCTGCAGGTTTTTCTCCATCTTCTATTATTCCAAATATGTTTTACCCTTCAGTTTATAGAACAAAATGATCAGCTATTCTTTGCCTTCTCTTTGTAATATGTAAACTCATTCTATTCTGAAGCTAATCAGTGCACATTTACTCTTGACCTTATCTTTGTTTTCCACCTCTAAGAAAAATTAGACTTTTAAAGTCTTACATCATCTTTTATTTTTAATATTTCCTTCTCTCTTGGGCCTTTTTGTACATCATAGAATCATGATCAGGGCCATTTATCATTAAAAAATAAAATAAAAAGAAAAAACCAACTTTAATAAAACTAGAAAATCACTGAGCTTATATCCAATCCCTGTCTTTTCCTTAGTTACCAAACTTCTTGAAGAATAAGAAGTAGTCTATATTCATTTCTCCCACATGTTTATTTCCCACTCAATTCTAAACTAACTGGAATCTGGTATGTACTTCATGCACTCTATGGAAATAGTTAGGTCACAATTGACTAGTCACAAATTTCTCAACTTTCTTAATACATGGATTTGCATATACTGTATATAACACTAACAACTCAGAATTATACTAGCTTTTTCTCTAAAATTTCTAACTATGCTCTTTAAACTTCTTCTCCTATGACTTTCCCTAAATATAGAACTTTTTCAATTTCTTTATTAAATTTCTTTTTTTACCGTGTCTCTTCCGTGAAGATCTCCAGTTTCCTAGCTTTAATAATTATATTTATGGTTTTGATCTTCAAATACAAATTTATGGCCCATATATTCCCCCAAGGTACATTTCTAGGTACATATAGGGGATTATTGATTTATTAGTAGCCCCTTGGAATTAACATACCCAAGCACTGCTTAACATCTTCAGTGCTCATACGTTTGTTACACATTCCTTATCTCCACAATAAATATTTCTATTTTTCCAATTTCTCTAGAACTATCATTCAAGCCTTTTCTACTCTTAGTGACCCAACTATTTTCCTTATCCATTTGACAAGTCTTCTTTATTTTATTTTTCCAGTGCCTCTTAAAACCATCTTATCTGTTCATTAGTGTTACTGTCCTAATTTAGGTCCTCATTATGACTCTTAAAATAGACCTTTTATCAACCAGCTTATTGCCAATATATTTTCCTCACATATGTCTCTTGCACTTCTATGTCAGATATGCTTGTTTGTATACACAAAACCATCAGTTTCCTCTCTACTGGGAAAGCCCCTGTACTGCTTCTTCATTGACCAACTCTTGCCCCTAGGAAGACTGAGTCTCTATAGTCCATTGGAGTTCACCACAGTCAGTCCAAGCTGGTCATATTTGGTTTATTTCCCTTGCTGTGATTGTTTTTGTCACTGCCTGTGACTCATTCCAAGAAGTTGTACATGATGGGAAATCTTCTGTAGGCTTCTGGGAAAGGTTTTACTTATGGATTAAAAGAAACCGAAGGTTAGAAATGCTCCTGTTTTTAACAGGGTGTCAGTTTTCTGCATGTGAAGCATGCAATTATCAACCATGAAAGATGTCACCAGCACATGGGAATGATGAAGCAGATTGATGGAAAGTCTCTGGTTTTTAATCAAATGACTGAGTAATTGAATTTGTTAACCTTGTAATCACAGTATCTGTAGTAACTTCTGTATAATATAACAAACCATGTACATTTAACTTTTAACAAACCATGTAACATTAACTTTTAGCTTAGTAAGTTGGTTTATGTTTGGTTGTTACTTAGGGCCTAAAGTGTATTTAAAGTGCAACTCAAGTCACTTCACTTTGTTGCTTTAATTGTTCTCTATTCCTTCCAGAATAAACTGGATCACACTTAGCATTGTATTTAAGGATATATATATATATATATATATATATATATATATATATATATATATATATATATCCTTAAATACAATGCTAAGTGTGATCCAGTTTATTCTGGAAGGAATAGAGAACAATTAAAGCAACAAAGTGAAGTGACTTGAGTTGCA